>JAEIGF010000260.1:0-44957 GCA_018903485.1 Drosophila littoralis | reverse complement strand
CGATTACCATTCAATGTTACATGTTACGCGCTGTGTTGAAGTTGTTTGCCCTTTTTTTCCATAGCGTGCAGCGATCTTGATTACAATCCTGAGTATATTATGTTAACTAATATCTTATATTATTTTTGTGTTTGCGTGTGTTTGTGCGTTTGCGCCACCTCATGGCCAGTTATCAATTGCGTGTTATGATAATTCTGTTCTCAGCGATTGTTTCATTATTGTTAATGGCAGAGTGTTTTCTTGTTTAAGATTATTTATTATTGTCTTACCTATGTGTATCTCTATTCTTATATGTGTATAACGTCTCTCTTTATTATTATATTGCGTGACAATGTTTTTATCTACTACTATATGTGTGATTTTTGATTACATTATGTCTTCCTATGTTATTTCATTGTTGCCATCATTCTGAAGGTTCCTGGTTCTGATGTTTCATCTTTTTTTTGTTATATATATTGTACTATATACCATTATGTTATTTTCATCATTTTATTCCCCATTGCAGTGACGATTGCGACCAATATTACTCAGTCAAGTGTTCATTTTTGTTTGCGCGCATAAATCATGTCGCTACCACATTCCATTTCTTTGCTCATGGATCGTGCAATGTTCGATCTTTGTGTGCTTTCAACATTCATGTGCCTTTTCCCAAATGACTCATATTACTTGGATTAGTGATACTGATTTTTTTGTTTGCTTGCATCCCAATGTATTCTGATTATGTTGAATTTGTGTCATACCATGTGCATTCTAGAGGAGCTAGCGAAGCGTCCTCTTTTCATGTAGTTCAGAGGGTTCAGTGGGAAGGAGGAAGGCTGATGGATCTGTCAGGATCCTCAGTTTACATTCAGCCTGTTTTTGATGAAGTGGTTGATTCTCTATGACACGATTATCATGACAGATCGCGACAAGTTAACCTCATTAGTTCTGAATGTTAAGTTCAGACAACTCAGCACACTTTACTAATAATATTAAAAAAAAAAGATGAGGAGTTATTCTTATTTTTATATCTTTGAAGTTTTCCATGAAGGTCTCTGAAAAACCTATAGTTGACATATATAATGTGAGAGAGGTAATGCAAAAAATTTTCATTCTGATGCGGAAGTTGGAAAAATGATAAATATTAACGATTACAAGCTGAGTTCAATAAACCTCTAAGTATATTTAACATACCTTATGAAGCTGTTCAATGCGAAACTTCAAAAAAGTATGTTTGGAAAATTCTAATTATTCAGGTCATTGTTATTACAAGTTCTTTGTTAAAAGCCCACTTGAAATATCTTTGTTGAAAATGGTTTTCGTTGGAATTTGTACCATATGGTATGTGTTTATTTACTGGTTGACTCAGATAACGATTAGTCAATTTATCACAGATATGATAATGGAGAGTGTGTAAGAGATGAAGCTAAGAAAAATTATATATTTGTAATGTTTTAGTTTTGCAGTGTAATTACAAGATTTTTGTACATTTATATGTCTTCTGGTTCTATCTAAAGCTTGTGATAATTTTCTTACTTCTAGGCTTTTACTACTCTCTCAGTTTTATAACGCTTTCAGATTGAGCTTTGCGGTTGTTTGTCTTGGTGTTACCCAATGCTGTTTGTGTTACAGCATCTCATGTCTCTGAAGTTGGGTGTGTTCATGTGGCACAGCAGAGGTCTGTGCTTCGCGCCTCTGCTTCCAGACGACTTTGCTTCCATCGCGGAGCAGACCTACTCAAAAATGTTTCAACGTCAGCATTGTTCTTCTGGTATCTGTGTTTGCTGGTGCATGCCTTTGAAAACCACCGCCGAGATTTAAGAGGGCCCGACTCATTTGTGGATGGTCTGATCAGTTGCAAATGCCGTTTTTGGTTGAAGCGGTTTGATAAGTGCTGCTCACAAGCACCACCACCGCAGCGAGCGCCTTTCTGCTTTGTGTGTTATTGTTCACGGAGATGTGCATTCTTATTCAGTTTTTGTGTTTATGTATTTTGTATAATCATATTTAAAAATACCTATTGTATACGACTCTTTAGCCATTTTTATTTATTTGTTTTGGCTGTTATCTTTATTATTATGTTTGCAGTGAAACCATTATGTTATTTATTTTCTAATTTTTTCTTAGGCTTTTTGTTCAAATTCGGTTCATTTGGTTATTCTGTTCAGAGTATTCTGTATTATTGGTTATCGTTGCGTTATCATTGAATCATATTAATGATTATTTAACAAACCTTAATGCTTTTCCAATTGTTTGTGTATCTTGACGCTGGATGAATCTTCAGCGTTTCTGAATATAATGAGATTGCTGTTAAATGTCACATCACTTCAAACTCATTTGTATTATTTCACGATTTCAAATTATCTTTTCGAAAATTAATCTCTGCCTTCAAACCTATGTTATGTTATTGCATTCTAATAACCTTGCGTTAGTTTTGTTTTAGCTATAAGAAAGATCAACTTTAATTCTGTTTGCTTTTAACAGTTTTCATGTTATCTATTATCGGTTATAAAGTGCTCAGTCTCATTTTGTGTATTTTGCTTTTATGCCCCTAATCTGTATCGTTGTTTTTGGTTGTGTTTGAGACTGAAAACCTTTGCTGTTACTCAGTTAGTTTGTCTTATCTGCTGCCATGACATGATATTGTTTTTCATTGCTGCTGTGTGCCTGCGCTGCCTGTTGATAAATATGTTTGCTGAGGAAAATCTGGCATTTGCAGCCTAGGGGAGCTAGTCAAAGCCAAATAGTCTCACCCGACTATTTAGTCTGAAAACATACAGCCTCACTGAAGTCAAAACTGCTTTACCAAAACTTTCTCCAGATACCAAGCCCCACCAATCTACGAAAAATTTTTGCAGCCTAGGGAGGTAGTCAAAGCCAAATAGTCTCACCCGACTATTTAGTCTTAAGACATACAGCCTCACCTGGAAGTCAAAACTGCTTCACCATAACTTAACTTGGATACCAGGACCCCCTGCCAATCTGGCATTTGCAGCCTAGGGGAGCTAATTAAAAGCCAAATAGTCTCACCCGATTATTCCATCTTAAAACATACAGCCACACCTGGACTCAAAAATGCTTTACCCAAACATTTCTAGAAACCAGGAGTCCCACAAATCTGGAATTTGCAGCCTAGGGGAGCTAGTCAAAGCCAAATAGCCGCTTTCCTCTTAAAACATACAGCCTCACCCGGACGAAGCCGAAGGGCCACAAAGGAGGGGGAAAGAACAAAGTCTCACCCAATATTTAGTCTTAAAACATACAGCCTCACCTGGAAGTCAAAATTGCTTTACCAAAACTTGTCTCAGATACCAGGAGCCCCGCCAATCTGGCATTTGCAGCCTAGGGGAGGTAAAAGCCAAATAGTCTCACCCGACTATTAAGTATTAAAACATGCAGCCTCACCTGGAAGTCAAAGATGCTTCACCAAAACATGTCTCAGATACCAGGAGCCCCGCAAATCAGGAATTTGCAGCTTGGGGAACTAGTCAAAGCCAAATAGTCTCACCCGACTATAAGGTCTGAAAACATACAGCCCACCTGGGAAGTCAAAACTGAAACTAGCTTGTCTCAGATACCAGGAGCCCCGCCAATCTCTGCATTTGCAGCCTAGGGGAGCTAAAGCCAAATAGTCTCACCCGACTATTCCATCTTAAAACATACAGCCTCACCTGGACGTCAAAACTGCTTTACCAAAACATGTCTCAGATACCAGGAGCCCCGCAAATCAGGGATTTGCAGCCTAGGGGAGCTAGTCAAAGCCAAATAGTCTCACCTGACTATTTGAGTCTGAAAACATACAGCCTCACCTGGAAGTCAAAACTGCTTTACAAAAACTTGTCTCAGATACCAGGAGCCCCGCCAATCTGGCATTTGCAGCCTAGGGGGAGGTAGTCAAAGCCAAATAGTCTCACCCGACTATTTAGTCTTAAGACATACAGCCTCACCTGGAAGTCAAAACTGCTTCACCATAACTTAACTTTGGATACCAGGACCCCTTCCAATCTGGCATTTGCAACCTAGGGAGCTAGTCAAAGTCAAATAGTCTAACCCGATTAATAAGTCCTAAAACATACAGCCACACCTGGAAGTCAAAGCTGCTTCACCAAAACCTGACTCAGATACCAGGCCCCTGAATCTGGCATTTGCAGCCTAGGGGAGCTAGTCAAAGCCAAATAGTCTCACCCGACTATTCCACCTTAAAACATACAGCCTCACCTGGAAGTCAAAACTGCTTTACCAAAACATGTCTCAGATACCAGGAGCCCCACCAATCTGGCATTTGCAGCCTAGGGGAGGTAGTCAATGCCAAATAGTCTCACCCGACTATTTAGTCTGAAAACATAGAGCCTCACCCGGAAGTCAAAGTGCTTCACCAAACCTGACTCAGATACCAGGCCCCTGCCAATCTGGCATTTGCAGCCTAGGGGAGCTAGTCAAAGCCAAATAGTCTCACCCGACTATTTAGTCTGAAAACATACAGCCTCACCTGGAAGTCAAAACTGCTTTACCAAAACTTTTCTCAGATACCAGAAGCCCCACCAATCTGGCATTTGCAGCCTAGGGAGGTAGTCAAAGCCAAATAGTCTCACCCGACTATTTAGTCTTAAGACATACAGCCTCACCTGGAAGTCAAAACTGCTTCACCATAACTTAACTTGGATACCAGGACCCTGCCAATCTGGCATTTGCAGCCTAGGGGAGCTAGTCAAAGTCAAATAGTCTAACCCGATTAATAAGTCCTAAAACATACAGCCACACCTGGAAGTCAAAGCTGCTTTACCAAAACCTGACTCAGATACCAGGCCCCTGCCAATCTGGCATTTGCAGCCTAGGGGAGCTAGTCAAAGCCAAATAGTCTCACCCGACTATTCCATCTTAAAACATACAGCCTCACCTGGACGTCAAAACTGCTTTACCAAAACATGTCTCAGATACCAGGAGTCCCGCAAATCTGGAATTTGCAGCCTAGGGGAGCTAGTCAAAGCCAAATAGTCTCACCCGACTATTTAGTCTTAAAACATACAGCCTCACCTGGAAGTCAAAATTGCTTTACCAAAACTTGTCTCAGATACCAGGAGCCCCGCCAATCTGGCATTTGCAGCCTAGGGGAGGTAGTCAAAGCCAAATAGTCTCACCCGACTATTAAGTATTAAAACATACAGCCTCACCTGGAAGTCAAAGATGCTTCACCAAAACATGTCTCAGATACCAGGAGCCCCGCAAATCAGGAATTTGCAGCCTAGGGGGAGCTAGTCAAAGCCAAATAGTCTCACCCGACTATATAGTCTGAAAACATACAGCTCCACCTGGAAGTCAAAACTGCTTTACCAAAACTTGTCTCAGATACCAGGGAGCCCCGCCAATCTTGCATTTGCAGCCTAGGGGAGCTAGTCAAAGCCAAATAGTCTCACCCGACTATTCCATCTTAAAACATACAGCCTCACCTGGACGTCAAAACTGCTTTACCAAAACATGTCTCAGATACCAGGAGCCCCGCCAATCTTGCATTTGCAGCCTAGGGGAGCTAGTCAAAGCCAAATAGTCTCACCCGACTATTCCATCTTAAAACATACAGCCTCACCTGGACGTCAAAACTGCTTTACCAAAACATGTCTCAGATACCAGGAGCCCCGCAAATCTGGAATTTGCAGCCTAGGGGAGCTAGTCAACGCCAAATAGTCTCACCCGACTATTAAGTATTAAAACATACAGCCTCACCTGGAAGTCAAAGATGCTTCACCAAAACATGTCTCAGATACCAGGAGCCCCGCAAATCTGGAATTTGCAGCCTAGGGGAGCTAGTCAAAGCCAAATAGTCTCACCCGACTATTTAGTCTGAAAACATACAGCTCCACCTGGAAGTCAAAACTGCTTTACCAAAACTTGTGTCAGATACCAGGAGCCCCGCCAATCTTGCATTTGCAGCCTAGGGGAGCTAGTCAAAGCCAAATAGTCTCACCCGACTATTCCATCTTAAAACATACAGCCTCACCTGGACGTCAAAACTGCTTTACCAAAACATGTCTCAGATACCAGGAGCCCCGCAAATCTGGAATTTGCAGCCTAGGGGAGCTAGTCAAAGCCAAATAGTCTCACCCGACTATTTAGTCTGAAAACATACAGCCTCAACTGGAAGTCAAAACTGTTTTACCAAAACTTGTCTCAGATACCAGGAGCCCCGCCAATCTGGCATTTGCAGCCTAGGGGAGCTAGTCAAAGCCAAATAGTCTCACCCGACTATTCCATCTTAAAACATACAGCCTCACCTGGAAGTCAAAACTGCTCGACCAAAACTTTACTCAGATACCAGGAGCCCCGCCAATCTTGCATTTGCAGCCTAGGGGAGCTAGTCAAAGCCAAATAGTCTCACCCGACTATTCCATCTTAAAACATACAGCCTCACCTGGACGTCAAAACTGTTTTACCAAAACATGTCTCAGATACCAGGAGCCCCGCAAATCTGGAATTTGCAGCCTAGGGGAGCTAGTCAAAGCCAAATAGTCTCACCCGACTATTTAGTCTGAAAACATACAGCCTCACCTGGAAGTCAAAACTGCTTTACCAAAACTTGTCTCAGATACCAGGAGCCCCGCCAATCTGGCATTTGCAGCCTAGGAGAGGTAGTCAAAGCCAAATAGTCTCACCCGACTATTTAGTCTTAAGACATACAGCCTCACCTGGAAGTCAAAACTGCTTCACCATAACTTAACTTAGATACCAGGACCCCTGCCAATCTGGCATTTGCAGCCTAGGGGGAGCTAGTCAAAGCCAAATAGTCTCACCCGACTATTTAGTCTGAAAACATACAGCCTCACCTGGAAGTCAAAACTGCTTTACCAAAACTTGTCTCAGATACCAGGAGCCCCGCCAATCTGGAATTTGCAGCCTAGGGGAGCTAGTCAAAGCCAAATAGTCTCACCCGACTATTTAGTCTGAAAACATACAGCCTCACCTGGAAGTCAAAACTGCTTTACCAAAACTTGTCTCAGATACCAGGAGCCCCGCCAATCTGTCATTTGCAGCCTAGGGGAGGTAGTCAAAGCCAAATAGTCTCACCCGACTATTCCATCTTAAAACATACAGCCTCACCTGGACGTCAAAACTGCTTTACCAAAACTTGTCTCAGATACCAGGAGCCCCGCCAATCTGTCATTTGCAGCCTAGGGGAGGTAGTCAAAGCCAAATAGTCTCACCCGACTATTCCATCTTAAAACATACAGCCTCACCTGGACGTCAAAACTGCTTTACCAAAACTTGTCTCAGATATCAGGAGCCCCACCAATCTGGCATTTGCAGCCTAGGGGAGCTAGTCAAAGCCAAATAGTCTCACCCGACTATTTAGTCTGAAAACATACAGCCTCACCTGGAAGTCAAAACTGCTTTACCAAAACTTGTCTCAGATATCAGGAGCCCCACCAATCTGGCATTTGCAGCCTAGGGGAGGTAGTCAAAGCCAAATAGTCTCACCCGACTATTCCATCTTAAAACATACAGCCTCACCTGGACGTCAAAACTGCTTTACCAAAACTTGTCTCAGATACCAGGAGCCCCACCAATCTGGTATTTGCAGCCCAGGGGAGGTAGTCAAAGCCAAATAGTCTCACCCGACTATTTAGTCTGAAAACATAGAGCCTCACCTGGAAGTCAAAAGTGCTTCACCAAAACCTGACTCAGATACCAGGCCCCTGCCAATCTGGCATTTGCAGCCTAGGGGAGCTACTCAAAGCCAAATAGTCTCACCCGACTATTCCATCTTAAAACATACAGCCTCACCTGGAAGTCAAAACTGCTTTACCAAAACTTTACTCAGATACCAGGAGCCCCGCCAATCTTGCATTTGCAGCCTAGGGGAGCTAGTCAAAGCCAAATAGTCTCACCCGACTATTCCATCTTAAAACATACAGCCTCACCTGGACGTCAAAACTGCTTTACCAAAACATGTCTCAGATACCAGGAGCCCCGCCAATCTTGCATTTGCAGCCTAGGGGAGCTAGTCAAAGCCAAATAGTCTCACCCGACTATTCCATCTTAAAACATACAGCCTCACCTGGACGTCAAAACTGCTTTACCAAAACATGTCTCAGATACCAGGAGCCCCGCCAATCTTGCATTTGCAGCCTAGGGGAGCTAGTCAAAGCCAAATAGTCTCACCCGACTATTCCATCTTAAAACATACAGCCTCACCTGGACGTCAAAACTGCTTTACCAAAACATGTCTCAGATACCAGGAGCCCCACAAATCTGGAATTTGCAGCCTAGGGGAGCTAGTCAACGCCAAATAGTCTCACCCGACTATTAAGTATTAAAACATACAGCCTCACCTGGACGTCAAAACTGCTTTACCAAAACATGTCTCAGATACCAGGAGCCCCGCCAATCTTGCATTTGCAGCCTAGGGGGAGCTAGTCAAAGCCAAATAGTCTCACCCGACTATTTAGTCTTAAAACATACAGCCTCACCTGGAAGTCAAAATTGCTTTACCAAAACTTGTCTCAGATACCAGGAGCCCCGCCAATCTGGCATTTGCAGCCTAGGGGAGGTAGTCAAAGCCAAATAGTCTCACCCGACTATTAAGTATTAAAACATACAGCCTCACCTGGACGTCAAAACTGCTTTACCAAAAATGTCTCAGATACCAGGAGCCCCGCAAATCTGGAATTTGCAGCCTAGGGGGAGCTAGTCAAAGCCAAATAGTCTCACCCGACTATTTAGTCTGAAAACATACAGCCTCAACTGGAAGTCAAAACTGCCTTACCAAAACTTGTCTCAGATACCAGGAGCCCCGCCAATCTGGCATTTGCAGCCTAGGGGAGCTAGTCAAAGCCAAATAGTCTCACCCGACTATTCCATCTTAAAACATACAGCCTCACCTGGACGTCAAAACTGCTTTACCAAAACATGTCTCAGATACCAGGAGCCCCGCAAATCTGGAATTTGCAGCCTAGGGGAGCTAGTCAAAGCCAAATAGTCTCACCCGACTATTAAGTCTGAAAACATACAGCCTCACCTGGAAGTCAAAACTGCTTTACCAAAACTTGTCTCAGATACCAGGAGCCCCGCCAATCTGGCATTTGCAGCTTAGGGAGGTAGTCAAAGCCAAATAGTCTCACCCGACTATTTAGTCTTAAGACATACAGCCTCACCTGGAAGTCAAAACTGCTTCACCATAACTTAACTTAGATACCAGGACCCCTGCCAATCTGGCATTTGCAGCCTAGGGGAGCTAGTCAAAGTCAAATAGTCTAACCCGATTAATAAGTCCTAAAACATACAGCCACACCTGGAAGTCAAAGCTGCTTCACCAAAACCTGACTCAGATACCAGGCCCCTGCCAATCTGGCATTTGCAGCCTAGGGGAGCTAGTCAAAGCCAAATAGTCTCACCCGACTATTTAGTCTGAAAACATACAGCCTCACCTGGAAGTCAAAACTGCTTTACCAAAACTTGTCTCAGATACCAGGAGCCCCGCCAATCTGGCATTTGCAGCATAGGGGAGGTAGTCAAAGCCAAATAGTCTCACCCGACTATTCCATCTTAAAACATACAGCCTCACCTGGACGTCAAAACCGCTTTACCAAAACTTGTCTCAGATACCAGGAGCCCCGCCAATCTGGCATTTGCAGCCTAGGGGAGCTAGTCAAAGCCAAATAGTCTCACCCGACTATTCCATCTTAAAACATACAGCCTCACCTGGAAGTCAAAACTGCTCGACCAAAGCTTTAATCAGATACCAGGAGCCCCGCAAATCTGGAATTTGCAGCCTAGGGGAGCTAGTCAAAGCCAAATAGTCTCACCCGACTATTCCATCTTAAAACATACAGCCTCACCTGGACGTCAAAACTGCTTTACCAAAACATGTCTCAGATACCAGGAGCCCCGCCAATCTTGCATTTGCAGCCTAGGGGAGCTAGTCAAAGCCAAATAGTCTCACCCGACTATTCCATCTTAAAACATACAGCCTCACCTGGACGTCAAAACTGCTTTACCAAAACATGTCTCAGATACCAGGAGCCCCGCCAATCTTGCATTTGCAGCCTAGGGGGAGCTAGTCAAAGCCAAATAGTCTCACCCGACTATTCCATCTTAAAACATACAGCCTCACCTGGACGTCAAAACTGCTTTACCAAAACATGTCTCAGATACCAGGAGCCCCGCCAATCTTGCATTTGCAGCCTAGGGGAGCTAGTCAAAGCCAAATAGTCTCACCCGACTATTCCATCTTAAAACATACAGCCTCACCTGGACGTCAAAACTGCTTTACCAAAACATGTCTCAGATACCAGGAGCCCCGCCAATCTTGCATTTGCAGCCTAGGGGAGCTAGTCAAAGCCAAATAGTCTCACCCGACTATTCCATCTTAAAACATACAGCCTCACCTGGACGTCAAAACTGCTTTACCAAAACATGTCTCAGATACCAGGAGCCCCGCCAATCTTGCATTTGCAGCCTAGGGGAGCTAGTCAAAGCCAAATAGTCTCACCCGACTATTCCATCTTAAAACATACAGCCTCACCTGGACGTCAAAACTGCTTTACCAAAACATGTCTCAGATACCAGGAGCCCCGCCAATCTTGCATTTGCAGCCTAGGGGAGCTAGTCAAAGCCAAATAGTCTCACCCGACTATTCCATCTTAAAACATACAGCCTCACCTGGACGTCAAAACTGCTTTTACCAAAACATGTCTCAGATACCAGGAGCCCCGCCAATCTTGCATTTGCAGCCTAGGGGGAGCTAGTCAAAGCCAAATAGTCTCACCCGACTATTCCATCTTAAAACATACAGCCTCACCTGGACGTCAAAACTGCTTTACCAAAACATGTCTCAGATACCAGGAGCCCCGCCAATCTTGCATTTGCAGCCTAGGGGAGCTAGTCAAAGCCAAATAGTCTCACCCGACTATTCCATCTTAAAACATACAGCCTCACCTGGACGTCAAAACTGCTTTACCAAAACATGTCTCAGATACCAGGAGCCCCGCCAATCTTGCATTTGCAGCCTAGGGGAGCTAGTCAAAGCCAAATAGTCTCACCCGACTATTCCATCTTAAAACATACAGCCTCACCTGGACGTCAAAACTGCTTTACCAAAACATGTCTCAGATACCAGGAGCCCCGCCAATCTTGCATTTGCAGCCTAGGGGAGCTAGTCAAAGCCAAATAGTCTCACCCGACTATTCCATCTTAAAACATACAGCCTCACCTGGAAGTAAAAACTGCTTCACCATAACTTAACTTAGATACCAGGACCCCTGCCAATCTGGCATTTGCAGCCTAGGGCAGCTGGTCAAAGCCAAATAGTCTCACCCGACTATTTAGACTGAAAACATACAGCTCCACCTGGAAGTCAAAACTGCTTTACCAAAACTAGTCTCAAATACCAGGAGCCCCACCAATCGCATTTGCAGCCTAGGGGAGCTAGTCAAAGCCAAATAGTCTCACCCGACTGTTCCATCTTAAAACATACAGCCACAGCTGGAAGTAAAAGCTGCTTCACCAAAACCTGACTCAGATACCAGGCCCCTGCCAATCTGGCATTTGCAGCCTAGGGGAGCTAGTCAAAGCCAAATAGTCTCACCCGACTATTCCATCTTAAAACATACAGCCTCACCTGGACGTCAAAACTGCTTTACCAAAACTTGTCTCAGATACCAGGAGCCCCGCAAAGCTGGAATTTGCAGCCTAGGGGAGCTAGTCAAAGCCAAATAGTCTCACCCGACTATTTAGTCTGAAAACATACAGCCTCACCTGGAAGTCAAAACTGATTCACCATAACTTAACTTAGATACCAGGACCCCTGCCAATCTGGCATTTGCAGCCTAGGGCAGCTGGTCAAAGCCAAATAGTCTCACCCGACTATTTAGACTGAAATCATACAGCTCCACCTGGAAGTCAAAACTGCTTTACCAAAACTAGTCTCAAATACCAGGAGCCCCACCAATCGCATTTGCAGCCTAGGGGAGGTAGTCAAAGCCAAATAGTCTCACCCGACTATTCCATCTTTAAACATACAGCCTCATCTGGACGTCAAAACTGCTTTACCAAAACATGTCTCAGATACCAGGAGCCCCGCAAATCTGGAATTTGCAGCCTAGGGGAGCTAGTCAAAGCCAAAAAGTCGCACCCGACTATTTAGTCTGAAAACATACAGCCTCACCTGGAAGTCAAAACTGATTCACCATAACTTAACTTAGATACCAGGAGCCCCGCCAATCTGGAATTTGCAGCCTAGGGGAGCTAGTCAAAGCCAAATAGTCTCAGCCGACTATTTAGTCTGAAAACATACAGCCTCACCTGGAAGTCAAAACTGCTTTACCAAAACTTGTCTCAGATACCAGGAGCCCCGCCAATCTGGCATTTGCAGCCTAGGGGAGCTAGTCAAAGCCAAATAGTCTCACCCGACTATTCCATCTTAAAACATACAGCCTCACCTGGATGTCAAAACTGCTTTACCAAAACATGTCTCAGATACCAGGAGCCCCGCCAATCTGGCATTTGCAGCCTAGGGGAGCTAGTCAAAGTCAAATAGTCTAACCCGATTATTAAGTCTTAAAACATACAGCCACACCTGGAAGTCAAAGCTGCTTCACCAAAACCTGACTCAGATACCAGGCCCCTGCCAATCTGGCATTTGCAGCCTAGGGGAGCTAGTCAAAGCCAAATAGTCTCACCCGACTATTCCATCTTAAAACATACAGCCTCACCTGGACGTCAAAATTGCTTTACCAAAACATATCTCAGATACCAGGAGCCCCGCAAATCTGGAATTTGCAGCCTAGGGGAGCTAGTCAAAGCCAAATAGTCTCACCCGACTATTTAGTCTGAAAACATACAGCTCCACCTGGAAGTCAAAACTGCTTTACCAAAACTTGTCTCAGATACCAGGAGCCCCGCCAATCTGGCATTTGCAGCCTAGGGCAGCTAGTCAAAGCCAAATAGTCTCACCCGATTATTTAGTCTTAAAACATACAGCCTCACCTGGACGTCAAAACTGCTGTACCAAAACATGTCTCAGATACCAGGAGCCCCGCAAATCTGGAATTTGCAGCCTAGGGGAGCTAGTCAAAGCCAAATAGTCTCACCCGACTATTTAGTCTGAAAACATACAGCTCCACCTGGAAGTCAAAACTGCTTTACCAAAACTTGTCTCAGATACCAGGAGCCCCGCCAATCTGGCATTTGCAGCCTAGGGGAGCTAGTCAAAGCCAAATAGTCTCACCCGACTATTTAGTCTGAAAACATACAGCTCCACCTGGAAGTCAAAACTGCTTTACCAAAACTTGTCTCAGATACCAGGAGCCCCGCCAATCTGGCATTTGCAGCCTAGGGGAGCTAGTCAAAGCCAAATAGTCTAACCCGACTATTCCACCTTAAAACATACAGCCTCACCTGGACGTCAAAACTGCTTTACCAAAACATGTCTCAGATACCAGGAGCCCCGCAAATCTGGAATTTGCAGCCTAGGGGGAGCTAGTCAAAGCCAAATAGTCTCAGCCGACTATTTAGTCTGAAAACATACAGCCTCACCTGGAAGTCAAAACTGCTTTACCAAAACTTGTCTCAGATACCAGGAGCCCCGCCAATCTGGCATTTGCAGCCTAGGGGAGCTAGTCAAAGCCAAATAGTCTCACCCGACTATTCCATCTTAAAACATACAGCCTCACCTGGATGTCAAAACTGCTTTACCAAAACATGTCTCAGATACCAGGAGCCCCGCCAATCTGGCATTTGCAGCCTAGGGGAGCTAGTCAAAGTCAAATAGTCTAACCCGATTATTAAGTCTTAAAACATACAGCCACACCTGGAAGTCAAAGCTGCTTCACCAAAACCTGACTCAGATACCAGGCCCCTGCCAATCTGGCATTTGCAGCCTAGGGGAGCTAGTCAAAGCCAAATAGTTTCACCCGACTATTCCACCTTAGAACATACAGCCTCACCTGGACGTCAAAACTGCTTTACCAAAACATGTCTCAGATACCAGGAGCCCCGCCAATCTGGAATTTGCAGCCTAGGGGAGCTAGTCAAAGCCAAATAGTCTCACCCGACTATTTAGTCTGAAAACATACAGCTCCACCTGGAAGTCAAAACTGCTTTACCAAAACTTGTCTCAGATACCAGGAGCCCTGCCAATCTGGCATTTGCAGCCTAGGGGAGGTAGTCAAAGCCAAATAGTCTAACCCGACTATTTAGTCTTAAAACATATAGCCTCACCTGGAAGTCAAAACTGCTTCACCTTAACTTAACTTAGATACCAGGACCCCTGCCAATCTGGCATTTGCAGCCTAGGGCAGCTAGTCAAAGCCAAATCGTCTAACCCGACTATTAAGTATTAAAACATACAACCTCACCTGAAAGTCAAAGATGCTTCACCAAAACCTGACTCAGATACAAGGAGCCCTGCCAATCTGGCATTTGCTGCCTAGGGGAGCTAGTCAAAGTCAAATAGTCTAACCCAATTATTAAGTATTAAAACATACAGCCACACCTGGAA
This sequence comes from Drosophila littoralis, assembly GCA_018903485.1. Lineage (NCBI taxonomy): Eukaryota > Metazoa > Arthropoda > Insecta > Diptera > Drosophilidae > Drosophila > Drosophila littoralis. The sequence goes on along the minus strand of JAEIGF010000260.1, from coordinate 30,487 downwards.
GTCAAAACTGCTTCACCAAAACCTGACTCAGATACCAGGCCCCTGCCAATCTGGCATTTGCAGGCTAGGGGAGCTAGTCAAAGCCAAATAGTCTCACCCGACTATTCCATCTTAAAACATACAGCCTCACCTGGACGTCAAAACTGCTTTACCAAAACATGTCTCAGATACCAGGAGCCCCGCAAATCTGGAATTTGCAGCCTAGGGGAGCTAGTCAAAGCCAAATAGTCTCACCCGACTATTCCATCTTAAAACATACAGCCTCACCTGGACGTCAAAACTGCTTTACCAAAACATGTCTCAGATACCAGGAGCCCCGCAAATCTGGAATTTGCAGCCTAGGGGAGCTAGTCAAAGCCAAATAGTCTCACCCGACTATTTAGTCTGAAAACATACAGCTCCACCTGGAAGTCAAAACTGCTTTACCAAAACTTGTCTCAGATACCAGGAGCCCCGCCAATCTGGCATTTGCAGCCTAGGGGAGCTAGTCAAAGCCAAATAGTCTCACCCGACTATTTAGTCTGAAAACATACAGCTCCACCTGGAAGTCAAAACTGCTTTACCAAAACTTGTCTCAGATACCAGGAGCCCCGCCAATCTGGCATTTGCAGCCTAGGGGAGCTAGTCAAAGCCAAATAGTCTAACCCGACTATTCCACCTTAAAACATACAGCCTCACCTGGACGTCAAAACTGCTTTACCAAAACATGTCTCAGATACCAGGAGCCCCGCAAATCTGGAATTTGCAGCCTAGGGGAGCTAGTCAAAGCCAAATAGTCTCAGCCGAATATTTAGTCTGAAAACATACAGCCTCACCTGGAAGTCAAAACTGCTTTACCAAAACTTGTCTCAGATACCAGGAGCCCCGCCAATTTGGCATTTGCAGCCTAGGGGAGCTAGTCAAAGCCAAATAGTCTCACCCGACTATTCCATCTTAAAACATACAGCCTCACCTGGATGTCAAAACTGCTTTACAAAAACATGTCTCAGATACCAGGAGCCCCGCCAATCTGGCATTTGCAGCCTAGGGGAGCTAGTCAAAGTCAAATAGTCTAACCCGATTATTAAGTCTTAAAACATACAGCCACACCTGGAAGTCAAAGCTGCTTCACCAAAACCTGACTCAGATACCAGGCCCCTGCCAATCTGGCATTTGCAGCCTAGGGGAGCTAGTCAAAGCCAAATAGTCTCACCCGACTATTTAGTCTGAAAACATACAGCTCCACCTGGAAGTCAAAACTGCTTTACCAAAACTTGTCTCAGATACCAGGAGCCCCGCCAATCTGGCATTTGCAGCCTAGGGGAGCTAGTCAAAGCCAAATAGTCTAACCCGACTATTCCACCTTAAAACATACAGCCTCACCTGGACGTCAAAACTGCTTTACCAAAACATGTCTCAGATACCAGGAGCCCCGCAAATCTGGAATTTGCAGCCTAGGGGAGCTAGTCAAAGCCAAATAGTCTCACCCGACTATTTAGTCTGAAAACATACAGCTCCACCTGGAAGTCAAAACTGCTTTACCAAAACTTGTCTCAGATACCAGGAGCCCCGCCAATCTGGCATTTGCAGCCTAGGGGAGCTAGTCAAAGCCAAATAGTCTAACCCGACTATTCCACCTTAAAACATACAGCCTCACCTGGACGTCAAAACTGCTTTACCAAAACATGTCTCAGATACCAGGAGCCCCGCAAATCTGGAATTTGCAGCCTAGGGGAGCTAGTCAAAGCCAAATAGTCTCAGCCGACTATTTAGTCTGAAAACATACAACCTCACCTGAAAGTCAAAGATGCTTCACCAAAACCTGACTCAGATACAAGGAGCCCTGCCAATCTGGCATTTGCTGCCTAGGGGAGCTAGTCAAAGTCAAATAGTCTAACCCAATTATTAAGTATTAAAACATACAGCCACACCTGGAAGTCAAAACTGCTTCACCAAAACCTGACTCAGATACCAGGCCCCTGCCAATCTGGCATTTGCAGGCTAGGGGAGCTAGTCAAAGCCAAATAGTCTCACCCGACTATTCCATCTTAAAACATACAGCCTCACCTGGACGTCAAAACTGCTTTACCAAAACATGTCTCAGATACCAGGAGCCCCGCAAATCTGGAATTTGCAGCCTAGGGGAGCTAGTCAAAGCCAAATAGTCTCACCCGACTATTCCATCTTAAAACATACAGCCTCACCTGGACGTCAAAACTGCTTTACCAAAACATGTCTCAGATACCAGGAGCCCCGCAAATCTGGAATTTGCAGCCTAGGGGAGCTAGTCAAAGCCAAATAGTCTCACCCGACTATTTAGTCTGAAAACATACAGCTCCACCTGGAAGTCAAAACTGCTTTACCAAAACTTGTCTCAGATACCAGGCCCCCGCCAATCTGGCATTTGCAGCCTAGGGGAGCTAGTCAAAGCCAAATAGTCTCACCCGACTATTTAGTCTGAAAACATACAGCTCCACCTGGAAGTCAAAACTGCTTTACCAAAACTTGTCTCAGATACCAGGACCCCCGCCAATCTGGCATTTGCAGCCTAGGGGAGCTAGTCAAAGCCAAATAGTCTAACCCGACTATTCCACCTTAAAACATACAGCCTCACCTGGACGTCAAAACTGCTTTACCAAAACATGTCTCAGATACCAGGAGCCCCGCAAATCTGGAATTTGCAGCCTAGGGGAGCTAGTCAAAGCCAAATAGTCTCAGCCGACTATTTAGTCTGAAAACATACAGCCTCACCTGGAAGTCAAAACTGCTTTACCAAAACTTGTCTCAGATACCAGGAGCCCCGCCAATCTGGCATTTGCAGCCTAGGGGAGCTAGTCAAAGCCAAATAGTCTCACCCGACTATTCCATCTTAAAACATACAGCCTCACCTGGATGTCAAAACTGCTTTACAAAAACATGTCTCAGATACCAGGAGCCCCGCCAATCTGGCATTTGCAGCCTAGGGGAGCTAGTCAAAGTCAAATAGTCTAACCCGATTATTAAGTCTTAAAACATACAGCCACACCTGGAAGTCAAAGCTGCTTCACCAAAACCTGACTCAGATACCAGGCCCCTGCCAATCTGGCATTTGCAGCCTAGGGGAGCTAGTCAAAGCCAAATAGTCTCACCCGACTATTTAGTCTGAAAACATACAGCTCCACCTGGAAGTCAAAACTGCTTTACCAAAACTTGTCTCAGATACCAGGAGCCCCGCCAATCTGGCATTTGCAGCCTAGGGGAGCTAGTCAAAGTCAAATAGTCTAACCCGATTATTAAGTATTAAAACATACAGCCTCACCTGGACGTCAAAACTGCTTTACCAAAACATGTCTCAGATACCAGGAGCCCCGCCAATCTGGAATTTGCAGCCTAGGGGGAGCTAGTCAAAGCCAAATAGTCTCACCCGACTATTTAGTCTGAAAACATACAGCTCCACCTGGAAGTCAAAACTGCTTTACCAAAACTTGTCTCAGATACCAGGAGCCCTGCCAATCTGGCATTTGCAGCCTAGGGGGAGGTAGTCAAAGCCAAATAGTCTAACCCGACTATTTAGTCTTAAAACATATAGCCTCACCTGGAAGTCAAAACTGCTTCACCTTAACTTAACTTAGATACCAGGACCCCTGCCAATCTGGCATTTGCAGCCTAGGGCAGCTAGTCAAAGCCAAATCGTCTAACCCGACTATTAAGTATTAAAACATACAGCCTCACCTGACAGTCAAAGATGCTTCACCAAAACCTGACTCAGATACAAGGAGCCCTGCCAATCTGGCATTTGCTGCCTAGGGGAGCTAGTCAAAGTCAAATAGTCTAACCCAATTATTAAGTATTAAAACATACAGCCACACCTGGAAGTCAAAACTGCTTCACCAAAACCTGACTCAGATACCAGGCCCCTGCCAATCTGGCATTTGCAGGCTAGGGGAGCTAGTCAAAGCCAAATAGTCTCACCCGACTATGCCATCTTAAAACATACAGCCTCACCTGGACGTCAAAACTGCTTTACCAAAACATGTCTCAGATACCAGGAGCCCCGCAAATCTGGAATTTGCAGCCTAGGGGAGCTAGTCAAAGGCAAATAGTCTCACCCGACTATTCCATCTTAAAACATACAGCCTCACCTGGACGTCAAAACTGCTTTACCAAAACATATCTCAGATACCAGGAGCCCCGCAAATCTGGAATTTGTAGCCTAGGGGAGCTAGTCAAAGCCAAATAGTCTCACCCGACTATTTAGTCTGAAAACATACAGCTCCACCTGGAAGTCAAAACTGCTTTACCAAAACTTGTCTCAGATACCAGGAGCCCCGCCAATCTGGCATTTGCATCCTAGGGGAGGCAGTCAAAGCCAAATAGTCTCACCCGACTATTTAGTCTTAAAACATACAGCCTCACCTGGACGTCAAAGCTGCTTTACCAAAACTTGTCTCAGATACCAGGAGCCCCACCAATCTGGCATTTGCAGCCTAGGGGAGGTAGTCAAAGCCAAATAGTCTCACCCGACTATTTAGTCTGAAAACATAGAGCCTCACCTGGAAGTCAAAAGTGCTTTACCAAAACTTGTCTCAGATAACAGGAGCCCCGCCCATCTGGCATTTGCAGCCTAGGGGAGCTAGTCAAAGCCAAATAGTCTCACCCGACTATTTAGTCTTAAAACATACAGCCTCACCTGGACGTCAAAACTGCTTTACCAAAACATGTCTCAGACACCAGGAGCCCCGCCAATCTGGCATTTGCAGCCTAGGGGAGCTAGTCAAAGCCAAATAGTCTCACCCGACTATTTAGTCTGAAAACATAGAGCCTCACCTGGAAGTCAAAAGTGCTTTACCAAAACATGTCTCAGATAACAGGAGCCCCGCCAATCTGGCATTTGCAGCCTAGGGCAGCTAGTCAAAGCCAAATAGTCTAACCCGACTATTTAGTCTGAAAACATACAGCTCCACCTGGAAGTCAAAACTGCTTTACCAAAAATTGTCTCAGATACCAGGAGCCCCGCCAATCTGGCATTTGCAGCCTAGGGGAGGCAGTCAAAGCCAAATAGTCTCACCCGACTATTTAGTCTTAAAACATACAGCATCACCTGGAAGTCAAAACTGCTCCACCATAACTTAACTTAGATACCAGGACCCCTGCCAATCTGGCATTTGCAGCCTAGGGCAGCTAGTTAAAGCCAAATAGTCTAACCCGACTATTAAGTATTAAAACATACAGCCTCACCTGGACGTCAAAACTGCTTTACCAAAACTTATCTCAGATACCAGGAGCCCCGCCAATCTGGCATTTGCAGCCTAGGGGAGCTAGTCAAAGCCAAATAGTCTCACCCGACTATTTAGTCTTAAAACATACAGCCTCACCTGGACGTCAAAACTGCTTTACCAAAACATGTCTCAGATACCAGGAGCCCCGCAAATCTGGAATTTGCAGCCTAGGGGAACTAGTCAAAGCCAAATAGTCTCACCCGACTATTAGGTATTAAAACATACAGCCTCACCTGGAAGTCAAAGATGCTTCACCATAACTTAACTTAGATACCAGGACCCCTGCCAATCTGGCATTTGCAGCCTAGGGCAGCTAGTCAAAGCCAAATAGTCTAACCCGACTATTCCATCTTAAAACATACAGCCTCACCTGGACGTCAAAACTGCTTTACCAAAACATGTCTCAGATACCAGGAGCCCCGCAAATCTGGAATTTGCAGCCTAGGGGAGCTAGTCAAAGCCAAATAGTCTCACCCGACTATTTAGTCTGAAAACATACAGCTCCACCTGGAAGTCAAAACTGCTTTACCAAAACTTGTCTCAGATACCAGGAGCCCCACCAATCTGGCATTTGCAGCCTAGGGGAGGTAGTCAAAGCCAAATAGTCTCACCCGACTATTCCATCTTAAAACATACAGCCTCACCTGGACGTCAAAGCTGCTTTACCAAAACTTGTCTCAGATACCAGGAGCCCCACCAATCTGGCATTTGCAGCCTAGGGGAGGTAGTCAAAGCCAAATAGTCTCACCCGACTATTTAGTCTGAAAACATAGAGCCTCACCTGGAAGTCAAAAGTGCTTTACCAAAACTTAACTTAGATACCAGGACCCCTGCCAATCTGGCATTTGCAGCCTAGGGCAGCTAGTCAAAGCCAAATCGTCTAACCCGACTATTAAGTATTAAAACATAGAGCCTCACCTGGAAGTCAAAGATGCTTCACCAAAACCTGACTCAGATACCAGGAGCCCTGCCAATCTGGCATTTGCTGCCTAGGGGAGCTAGTCAAAGTCAAATAGTCTAACCCAATTATTAAGTATTAAAACATACAGACACACCTGGAAGTCAAAGCTGTTTCACCAAAACATGACTCAGATACCAGGCCCCTGCCAATCTGGCATTTGCAGGCTAGGGGAGCTAGTCAAAGCCAAATAGTCTCACCCGACTATTCCAATCTTAAAACATACAGCCTCACCTGGACGTCAAAACTGCTTTACCAAAACATGTCTCAGATACCAGGAGCCCCGCAAATCTGGAATTTGCAGCCTAGGGGAGCTAGTCAAAGCCAAATAGTCTTACCCGACTATTTAGTCTGAAAACATACAGCTCCAGCTGAGTCAAAACTGCTTTACCAAAACTTGTCTCAGATACCAGGAGCCCCGCCAATCTGGCATTTGCAGCCTAGGGGAGGCAGTCAAAGCAAAATAGTCTCACCCGACTATTTAGTCTTAAAACATACAGCCTCACCTGGAAGTAAAAACTGCTTCACCATAACTTCACTTAGATACCAGGACCCCTGCCAATCTGGCATTTGCAGCCTAGGGCAGCTAGTCAAAGCCAAATAGTCTAACCCGATTAATAAGTATTAAAACATACAGCCTCACCTGGAAGTCAAAACTGCTCGACCAAAACTTGTCTCAGATACCAGGAGCCCCGCCAATCTGGCATTTGCAGCCTAGGGGAGCTAGTCAAAGCCAAATAGTCTCACCCGACTATTTAGTCTTAAAACATACAGCCTCACCTGGACGTCAAAACTGCTTTACCAAAACATGTCTCAGATACCAGGAGCCCCGCAAATCTGGAATTTGCAGCCTAGGGAACTAGTCAAAGCTAAATAGTCTCACCCGACTATTAAGTATTAAAACATACAGCCTCACCTGGAAGTCAAAGATGCTTCACTATAACTTAACTTAGATACCAGGACCCCTACCAATCTGGAATTTGCAGCCTAGGGGAGGCAGTCAAAGCCAAATAGTCTAACCCAATTATTAAGTATTAAAACATACAGCCTCACCAAATAGTCTCACCCGACTATTTAGTCTGAAAACATACAGCCTCACCTGGAAGTCAAAACTGCTTTACCAAAACTTGCCTCAGATACCAGGAGCCCCTCCAATCTGGCATTTGCAGCCTAGGGGAGCTAGTCAAAGTCAAATAGTCTAACCCAATTATTAAGTATTAAAACATACAGCCACACCTGGAAGTCAAAGCTGCTTCAGCAAAACCTGACTCAGATACCAGGCCCCTGCCAATCTGGCATTTGCAGGCTAGGGGAGCTAGTCAAAGCCAAATAGTCTCACCCGACTATTCCATCTTAAAACATACAGCCTCACCTGGACGTCAAAACTGCTTTACCAAAACATGTCTCAGATACCAGGAGCCCCGCAAATCTGGAATTTGCAGCCTAGGGGAGCTAGTCAAAGCCAAATAGTCTCACCCGACTATTCCATCTTAAAACATACAGCCTCACCTGGACGTCAAAACTGCTTTACCAAAACATGTCTCAGATACCAGGAGCCCCGCAAATCTGGAATTTGCAGCCTAGGGGAGCTAGTCAAAGCCAAATAGTCTCACCCGACTATTTAGTCTGAAAACATACAGCTCCACCTGGAAGTCAAAACTGCTTTACCAAAACTTGTCTCAGATACCAGGAGCCCCACCAATCTGGCATTGGCAGCCTAGGGGAGGTAGTCAAAGCCAAATAGTCTCACCCGACTATTAAGTATTAAAACATACAGCCTCACCTGGACGTCAAAGCTGCTTTACCAAAACTTGTCTCAGATACCAGGAGCCCCACCAATCTGGCATTTGCAGCCTAGGGGAGGTAGTCAAAGCCAAATAGTCTCACCCGACTATTTAGTCTGAAAACATAGAGCCTCACCTGGAAGTCAAAACTGCTTTACCAAAACTTAACTTTGATACCAGGACCCCTGCCAATCTGGCATTGGCAGCCTAGGGCAGCTAGTCAAAGCCAAATCGTCTAACCCGACTATTAAGTATTAAAACATACAGCCACACCTGGAAGTTAAAGCTGCTTCACCAAAACCTGACTCAGATACCAGGCCCCTGCCAATCTGGCATTTGCAGGCTAGGGGAGCTTGTCAAAGCCAAATAGTCTCACCCGACTATTCCAATCTTAAAACATACAGCCTCACCTGGACGTCAAAACTGCTTTACCAAAACATGTCTCAGATACCAGGAGCCCCCGCAAATCTGGAATTTGCAGCCTAGGGGAGCTAGTCAAAGCCAAATAGTCTCACCCGACTATTCCATCTTAAAACATACAGCCTCACCTGGACGTCAAAACTGCTTTACCAAAACATATCTCAGATACCAGGAGCCCCGCAAATCTGGAATTTGCAGCCTAGGGGAGCTAGTCAAAGCCAAATAGTCTCACCCGACTATTTAGTCTGAAAACATACAGCCTGGAAGTCAAAACTGCTTTACCAAAACTTGTCTCAGATACCAGGAGCCCCGCCAATCTGGCATTTGCAGCCTAGGGGAGGCAGTCAAAGCAAAATAGTCTCACCCGACTATTCCATCTTAAAACATACAGCCTCACCTGGAAGTAAAAACTGCTTCACCATAACTTAACTTAGATACCAGGACCCCTGCCAATCTGGCATTTGCAGCCTAGGGCAGCTAGTCAAAGCCAAATAGTCTCACCCGACTATTTAGTCTTAAAACATACAGCCTCACCTGGACGTCAAAACTGCTTTACCAAAACATGTCTCAGATACCAGGAGCCCCGCAAATCTGGAATTTGCAGCCTAGGGAACTAGTCAAAGCTAAATAGTCTCACCCGACTATTAAGTATTAAAACATACAGCCTCACCTGGAAGTCAAAACTGCTTTACCAAAACTTGTTTCAGATACCAGGAGCCCCGCCAATCTGGCATTTGCAGCCTAGGGGAGGCAGTCAAAGCCAAATAGTCTAACCCGACTATTAAGTATTAAAACATACAGCCTCACCAAATAGTCTCACCCGACTATTTAGTCTGAAAACATACAGCCTCACCTGGAAGTCAAAACTGCTTTACCAAAACTTAACTTTGATACCAGGACCCCTGCCAATCTGGCATTGGCAGCCTAGGGCAGCTAGTCAAAGCCAAATCGTCTAACCCGACTATTAAGTATTAAAACATACAGCCACACCTGGAAGTTAAAGCTGCTTCACCAAAACCTGACTCAGATACCAGGCCCCTGCCAATCTGGCATTTGCAGGCTAGGGGAGCTAGTCAAAGCCAAATAGTCTCACCCGACTATTCCAATCTTAAAACATACAGCCTCACCTGGACGTCAAAACTGCTTTACCAAAACATGTCTCAGATACCAGGAGCCCCGCAAATCTGGAATTTGCAGCCTAGGGGAGCTAGTCAAAGCCAAATAGTCTCACCCGACTATTCCATCTTAAAACATACAGCCTCACCTGGACGTCAAAACTGCTTTACCAAAACATGTCTCAGATACCAGGAGCCCCGCAAATCTGGAATTTGCAGCCTAGGGGAGCTAGTCAAAGCCAAATAGTCTCACCCGACTATTTAGTCTGAAAACATACAGCTCCACCTGGAAGTCAAAACTGCTTTACCAAAACTTGTCTCAGATACCAGGAGCCCCGCCAATCTGGCATTTGCAGCCTAGGGAGGCAGTCAAAGCAAAATAGTCTCACCCGACTATTCCATCTTAAAACATACAGCCTCACCTGGAAGTAAAAACTGCTTCACCATAACTTAACTTAGATACCAGGACCCCTGCCAATCTGGCATTTGCAGCCTAGGGCAGCTAGTCAAAGCCAAATAGTCTCACCCGACTATTTAGTCTTAAAACATACAGCCTCACCTGGACGTCAAAACTGCTTTACCAAAACATGTCTCAGATACCAGGAGCCCCGCAAATCTGGAATTTGCAGCCTAGGGAACTAGTCAAAGCTAAATAGTCTCACCCGACTATTAAGTATTAAAACATACAGCCTCACCTGGAAGTCAAAACTGCTTTACCAAAACTTGTTTCAGATACCAGGAGCCCCGCCAATCTGGCATTTGCAGCCTAGGGGAGGCAGTCAAAGCCAAATAGTCTAACCCGACTATTAAGTATTAAAACATACAGCCTCACCAAATAGTCTCACCCGACTATTTAGTCTGAAAACATACAGCCTCACCTGGAAGTCAAAACTGCTTTACCACAACTTGTCTCAGATACCAGGAGCCCCGCCAATCTGGCATTTGCAGCCTAGGGGAGCTAGTCAAAGTCAAATAGTCTAACCCAATTATTAAGTATTAAAACATACAGCCTCACCTGGAAGTCAAAGCCGCTTCACCAAAACCTGACTCAGATACCAGGCCCCTGCCAATCTGGCATTTGCAGGCTAGGGGAGCTAGTCAAAGCCAAATAGTCTCACCCGACTATTCCATCTTAAAACATACAGCCTCACCTGAACGTCAAAACTGCTTTACCAAAACATGTCTCAGATACCAGGAGCCCCGCAAATCTGGAACTTGCAGCCTAGGGGACCTAGTCAAAGCCAAATAGTCTCACCCGACTATTCCATCTTAAAACATACAGCCTCACCTGGACGTCAAAACTGCTTTACCAAAACATGTCTCAGATACCAGGAGCCCCGCAAATCTGGAATTTGCAGCCTAGGGGAGCTAGTCAAAGCCAAATAGACTCACCCGACTATTTAGTCTGAAAACATACAGCTCCACCTGGAAGTCAAAACTGCTTTACCAAAACTTGTCTCAGATACCAGGAGCCCCACCAATCTGGCATTTGCAGCCTAGGTGAACAAGTCAAAGCCAAACAGTCTCACCCGACTATTAAGTATTAAAACATACTGCCTCACCTGGAAGTCAAAGATGCTTCACCAAAACATGTCTCAGATACCAGGAGCCCCGCAAATCTGGAATTTGCAGCCTAGGGGAGCTAGTCAAAGCCAAATAGTCTCACCCGACTATTTAGTCTGAAAACATACAGCTCCGCCTGGAAGTCAAAACTGCTTTACCAAAACTTGTCTCAGATACCAGGACCCCCGCCAATCTGGCATTTGCAGCCTAGGGGAGGTAGTCAAAGCCAAATAGTCTCACCCGACTATTTAGTCTTAAAACATACAGCCTCACCAAATAGTCTCACCCGACTATTTAGTCTGAAAACATACAGCCTCACCTGGAAGTCAAAACTGCTTTACCAAAACTTGTCTCAGATACCAGGAGCCCCGCCAATCTGGCATTTGCAGCCTAGGGGAGCTAGTCAAAGTCAAATAGTCTAACCCAATTATTAAGTATTAAAACATACAGCCTCACCTGGAAGTCAAAGCCGCTTCACCAAAACCTGACTCAGATACCAGGCCCCTGCCAATCTGGCATTTGCAGGCTAGGGGAGCTAGTCAAAGCCAAATAGTCTCACCCGACTATTCCATCTTAAAACATACAGCCTCACCTGGACGTCAAAACTGCTTTACCAAAACATGTCTCAGATACCAGGAGCCCCGCAAATCTGGAACTTGCAGCCTAGGGGACCTAGTCAAAGCCAAATAGTCTCACCCGACTATTCCATCTTAAAACATACAGCCTCACCTGGACGTCAAAACTGCTTTACCAAAACATGTCTCAGATACCAGGAGCCCCGCAAATCTGGAATTTGCAGCCTAGGGGAGCTAGTCAAAGCCAAATAGACTCACCCGACTATTTAGTCTGAAAACATACAGCTCCACCTGGAAGTCAAAACTGCTTTACCAAAACTTGTCTCAGATACCAGGAGCCCCACCAATCTGGCATTTGCAGCCTAGGTGAACAAGTCAAAGCCAAACAGTCTCACCCGACTATTAAGTATTAAAACATACTGCCTCACCTGGAAGTCAAAGATGCTTCACCAAAACATGTCTCAGATACCAGGAGCCCCGCAAATCTGGAATTTGCAGCCTAGGGGAGCTAGTCAAAGCCAAATAGTCTCACCCGACTATTTAGTCTGAAAACATACAGCTCCGCCTGGAAGTCAAAACTGCTTTACCAAAACTTGTCTCAGATACCAGGACCCCCGCCAATCTGGCATTTGCAGCCTAGGGGAGGTAGTCAAAGCCAAATAGTCTCACCCGACTATTTAGTCTTAAAACATACAGCCTCACCTGGAAGTCAAAACTGCTTTACCAAAACATGTCTCAGATACCAGCAGCCCCGCAAATCTGGAATTTGCAGCCTAGGGCAGCTAGTCAAAGCCAAATAGTCTAACCCGACTATTAAGTATTAAAACATACAGCCTCACCTGGAAGTAAAAGATGCTTCACCAAAACCTGACTCAGATACCAGGAGCCCTGCCAATCTGGCATTTGCAGCCTAGGGGAGCTAGTCAAAGTCAAATAGTCTAACCCGATTTATAAGTCTTAAAACATACAGCCACACCTGGAAGTCAAAGCTGCTTCACCAAAACCTGACTCAGATACCAGGCCCCTGCCAATCTGGTATTTGCAGCCTAGGGCAGCTAGTCAAAGCCAAATAGTCTAACCCGACTATTAAGTATTAAAAAATACAGCCTCACCTGGAAGTAAAAGATGCTTCACCAAAACCTGACTCAGATACCAGGAGCCCTGCCAATCTGGCATTTGCAGCCTAGGGGAGGTAGTCAAAGCCAAATAGTCTCACCCGACTATTTAGTCTTAAAACATACAGCCTCACCTGGAAGTCAAAACTGCTTCACCATAACTTAACTTAGATACCAGGACCCCTGCCAATCTGGCATTTGCAGCCTAGGGCAGCTAGTCAAAGCCAAAGAGTCTAACCCGACTATTAAGTATTAAAAAATACAGCCTCACCTGGAAGTAAAAGATGCTTCACCAAAACCTGACTCAGATACCAGGAGCCCTGCCAATCTGGCATTTGCAGCCTAGGGGAGCTAGTCAAAGTCAAATAGTCTAACCCGATTTATAAGTCTTAAAACATACAGCCACACCTGGAAGTCAAAGCTGCTTCACCAAAACCTGACTCAGATACCAGGCCCCTGCCAATCTGGCATTTGCAGCCTAGGGGAGCTAGTCAAAGTCAAATAGTCTAACCCGATTTATAAGTCTTAAAACATACAGCCTCACCTGGAAGTAAAAGATGCTTCACCAAAACCTGACTCAGATACCAGGAGCCCTGCCAATCTGGCATTTGCAGCCTAGGGGAGCTAGTCAAAGTCAAATAGTCTAACCCGATTTATAAGTCTTAAAACATACAGCCACACCTGGAAGTCAAAGCTGCTTCACCAAAACCTGACTCAGATACCAGGCCCCTGCCAATCTGGTATTTGCAGCCTAGGGGAGGTAGTCAAAGCCAAATAGTCTCACCCGACTATTTAGTCTTAAAACATACAGCCTCACCTGGAAGTCAAAACTGCTTCACCATAACTTAACTTAGATACCAGGACCCCTGCCAATCTGGCATTTGCAGCCTAGGGCAGCTCGTCAAAGCCAAATAGTCTAACCCGATTAATAAGTATTAAAACATACAGCCTCACCTGGAAGTCAAAACTGCTCGACCAAAACTTGTCTCAGATACCAGGAGCCCCGCCAATCTGGCATTTGCAGCCTAGGGGAGCTAGTCAAAGCCAAATAGTCTCACCCGACTATTTAGTCTTAAAACATACAGCCTCACCTGGACGTCAAAACTGCTTTACCAAAACATGTCTCAGATACCAGGAGCCCCGCAAATCTGGAATTTGCAGCCTAGGGAACTAGTCAAAGCTAAATAGTCTCACCCGACTATTAAGTATTAAAACATACAGCCTCACCTGGAAGTCAAAGATGCTTCACCATAACTTAACTTAGATACCAGGACCCCTGCCAATCTGGCATTTGCAGCCTAGGGGAGGCAGTCAAAGCCAAATAGTCTAACCCGACTATTAAGTATTAAAACATGCAGCCTCACCAAATAGTCTCACCCGACTATTTAGTCTGAAAACATACAGCCTCACCTGGAAGTCAAAACTGCTTTACCAAAACTTGTCTCAGATACCAGGAGCCCCGCCAATCTGGCATTTGCAGCCTAGGGGAGCTAGTCAAAGTCAAATAGTCTAACACAATTATTAAGTATTAAAACATACAGCCTCACCTGGAAGTCAAAGCTGCTTTACCAAAACCTGACTCAGATACCAGGCCCCTGCCAATCTGGCATTTGCAGGCTAGGGGAGCTAGTCAAAGCCAAATAGTCTCACCCGACTAAAACATGTCTCAGATACCAGGAGCCCCGCAAATCTGGAACTTGCAGCCTAGGGGACCTAGTCAAAACCAAATAGTCTCACCCGACTATTCCATCTTAAAACATACAGCCTCACCTGGACGTCAAAACTGCTTTACCAAAACATGTCTCAGATACCAGGAGCCCCGCAAATCTGGCATTTGCAGCCTAGGGGAGGTAGTCAAAGCCAAATAGTCTCACCCGACTATTTAGTCTGAAAACATACAGCCTCACCTGGAAGTCAAAACTGCTTTACCAATACTTGTCTCAGATACCAGGAGCCCCGTCAATCTGGCATTTGCAGCCTAGGGGAGCTAGTCAAAGCCAAATAGTCTCACGCGACTATTAAGTCTGAAAACATACAGCCTCACCTGGAAGTCAAAACTGCTTTACCAATACTTGTCTCAGATACCAGGAGCCCCGCCAATCTGGCATTTGCAGCCTAGGGGAACTAGTCAAAGCCAAATAGTCTCACGCGACTATTAAGTCTGAAAACATACAGCCTCACCTGGAAGTCAAAACTGCTTTACCAATACTTGTCTCAGATACCAGGAGCCCCGCCAATCTGGCATTTGCAGCCTAGGGGAACTAGTCAAAGCCAAATAGTCTCACGCGACTATTAAGTCTGAAAACATACAGCCTCACCTGGAAGTCAAAACTGCTTTACCAAAACTTGTCTCAGATACCAGGAGCCCCGCCAATGTGGCATTTGCATCCTAGGGCAGCTAGTCAAAGCCAAATAGTCTCACCCGACTATTTAGTTTGAAAACGTACAGCCTCACCTGGAAGTCAAAACTGCTTTACCATAACTTAACTTAGATACCAGGACCCCTGCCAATCTGGCATTTGCAGCCTAGGGCAGCTAGTCAAAGCCAAATAGTCTAACCCGACTATTAAGTATTAAAACATACAGCCCACCAAATAGTCTCACCCGACTATTTAGTCTGAAAACATACAGCTCCACCTGGAAGTCAAAACTGCTTTACCAAAACTTGTCTCAGATACCAGGAGCCCCGCCAATCTGGCATTTGCAGCCTAGGGGAGGCAGTCAAAGCAAAATAGTCTCACCCGACTATTTAGTCTTAAAACATACAGCCTCACCTGGAAGTAAAAACTGCTTCACCATAACTTATTTTAGATACCAGGACCCCTGCCAATCTGGCATTTGCAGCCTAGGGCAGCTAGTCAAAGCCAAATAGTCTAACCCGATTAATAAGTATTAAAACATACAGCCTCACCTGGAAGTCAAAACTGCTCGACCAAAACTTGTCTCAGATACCAGGAGCCCCGCCAATCTGGCATTTGCAGCCTAGGGGAGCTAGTCAAAGCCAAATAGTCTCACCCGACTATTTAGTCTTAAAACATACAGCCTCACCTGGACGTCAAAACTGCTTTACCAAAACATGTCTCAGATACCAGGAGCCCCGCAAATCTGGAATTTGCAGCCTAGGGGACCTAGTCAAAGCCAAATAGTCTCACCCGACTATTCCATCTTAAAACATACAGCCTCACCTGGACGTCAAAACTGCTTTACCAAAACATGTCTCAGATACCAGGAGCCCCGCAAATCTGGCATTTGCAGCCTAGGGGAGGTAGTCAAAGCCAAATAGTCTCACCCGACTATTTAGTCTGAAAACATAGAGCCTCACCTGGAAGTCAAAAGTGCTTTACCAAAACTTGTCTCAGATACCAGGAGCCCCGCCAATCTGGCATTTGCAGCCTAGGGGAGCTAGTCAAAGCCAAAAGGTCTCACCCGACTATTAAAACAAAAAACATACAGTCCCATCTGGCCGCCAAAATTGCTTTAGCAAAACTTGTCTCAGATACCAGGAGCCCTGCCAATCTGGCATTTGCAGCCAAGGGGACCTAGTCAAAGCCAAATAGTCTCACCCGACTATTTAGTCTGAAAACATACAGCCTTACATCGAAGTCAAAACTGCTTTACCAAAACTTGTCTCAGATACCAGGAGGCCTGCCAATCTGGAATTTGCAGCCTAGGGGAGCTAGTCAAAGCCAAATAGTCTCACCCGACTATTCCATCTTAAAACATACAGCCTCACCTGGACGTCAAAACTGCTTTACCAAAACATATCTCAGATACCAGGAGCCCCGCAAATCTGGAATTTGCAGCCTAGGGGAGCTAGTCAAAGCCAAATAGTCTCACCCGACTATTTAGTCTGAAAACATACAGCTCCACCTGGAAGTCAAAACTGCTTTACCAAAACTTGTCTCAGATACCAGGAGCCCCGCCAATCTGGCATTTGCAGCCTAGGGGAGGCAGTCAAAGCAAAATAGTCTCACCCGACTATTTAGTCTTAAAACATACAGCCTCACCTGGAAGTAAAAACTGCTTCACCATAACTTATTTTAGATACCAGGCCCCTGCCAATCTGGCATTTGCAGGCTAGGGGAGCTAGTCAAAGCCAAATAGTCTCACCCGACTATTCCATCTTAAAACATACAGCCTCACCTGGACGTCAAAACTGCTTTACCAAAACATGTCTCAGATACCAGGAGCCCCGCAAATCTGGAACTTGCAGCCTAGGGGACCTAGTCAAAGCCAAATAGTCTCACCCGACTATTCCATCTTAAAACATACAGCCTCACCTGGACGTCAAAACTGCTTTACCAAAACATGTCTCAGATACCAGGAGCCCCGCAAATCTGGAACTTGCAGCCTAGGGGACCTAGTCAAAGCCAAATAGTCTCACCCGACTATTCCATCTTAAAACATACAGCCTCACCTGGAAGTCAAAGATGCTTCACCAAAACATGTCTCAGATACCAGGAGTCCCGCAAATCTGGAATTTGCAGCCTAGGGGAGCTAGTCAAAGCCAAATAGTCTCACCCGACTATTTAGTCTGAAAACATACAGCTCCGCCTGGAAGTCAAAACTGCTTTACCAAAACTTGTCTCAGATACCAGGACCCCCGCCAATCTGGCATTTGCAGCCTAGGGGAGGTAGTCAAAGCCAAATAGTCTCACCCGACTATTTAGTCTTAAAACATACAGCCTCACCTGGAAGTCAAAACTGCTTTACCAAAACATGTCTCAGATACCAGGAGCCCCGCAAATCTGGAATTTGCAGCCTAGGGCAGCTAGTCAAAGCCAAATAGTCTAACCCGACTATTAAGTATTAAAACATACAGCCTCACCTGGAAGTAAAAGATGCTTCACCAAAACCTGACTCAGATACCAGGAGCCCTGCCAATCTGGCATTTGCAGCCTAGGGGAGCTAGTCAAAGTCAAATAGTCTAACCCGACTATTAAGTATTAAAACATACAGCCCACCAAATAGTCTCACCCGACTATTTAGTCTGAAAACATACAGCTCCACCTGGAAGTCAAAACTGCTTTACCAAAACTTGTCTCAGATACCAGGAGCCCCGCCAATCTGGCATTTGCAGCCTAGGGGAGGCAGTCAAAGCAAAATAGTCTCACCCGACTATTTAGTCTTAAAACATACAGCCTCACCTGGAAGTAAAAAACTGCTTCACCATAACTTATTTTAGATACCAGGACCCCTGCCAATCTGGCATTTGCAGCCTAGGGCAGCTAGTCAAAGCCAAATAGTCCAACCCGATTAATAAGTATTAAAACATACAGCCTCACCTGGAAGTCAAAACTGCTCGACCAAAACTTGTCTCAGATACCAGGAGCCCCGCCAATCTGGCATTTGCAGCCTAGGGGAGCTAGTCAAAGCCAAATAGTCTCACCCGACTATTTAGTCTTAAAACATACAGCCTCACCTGGACGTCAAAACTGCTTTACCAAAACATGTCTCAGATACCAGGAGCCCCGCAAATCTGGAATTTGCAGCCTAGGGGACCTAGTCAAAGCCAAATAGTCTCACCCGACTATTCCATCTTAAAACATACAGCCTCACCTGGACGTCAAAACTGCTTTACCAAAACATGTCTCAGATACCAGGAGCCCCGCAAATCTGGCATTTGCAGCCTAGGGGAGGTAGTCAAAGCCAAATAGTCTCACCCGACTATTTAGTCTGAAAACATAGAGCCTCACCTGGAAGTCAAAAGTGCTTTACCAAAACTTGTCTCAGATACCAGGAGCCCCGCCAATCTGGCATTTGCAGCCTAGGGGAGCTAGTCAAAGCCAAATGTCTCACCCGACTATTAAAACAAAAAACATACAGTCCCATCTGGCCGCCAAAATTGCTTTAGCAAAACTTGTCTCAGATACCAGGAGCCCTGCCAATCTGGCATTTGCAGCCAAGGGGACCTAGTCAAAGCCAAATAGTCTCACCCGACTATTTAGTCTGAAAACATACAGCCTTACATCGAAGTCAAAACTGCTTTACCAAAACTTGTCTCAGATACCAGGAGGCCTGCCAATCTGGAATTTGCAGCCTAGGGGAGAGCTAGTCAAAGCCAAATAGTCTCACCCGACTATTCCATCTTAAAACATACAGCCTCACCTGGACGTCAAAACTGCTTTACCAAAACATATCTCAGATACCAGGAGCCCCGCAAATCTGGAATTTGCAGCCTAGGGGAGCTAGTCAAAGCCAAATAGTCTCACCCGACTATTTAGTCTGAAAACATACAGCTCCACCTGGAAGTCAAAACTGCTTTACCAAAACTTGTCTCAGATACCAGGAGCCCCGCCAATCTGGCATTTGCAGCCTAGGGGAGGCAGTCAAAGCAAAATAGTCTCACCCGACTATTTAGTCTTAAAACATACAGCCTCACCTGGAAGTAAAAACTGCTTCACCATAACTTATTTTAGATACCAGGCCCCTGCCAATCTGGCATTTGCAGGCTAGGGGAGCTAGTCAAAGCCAAAGAGTCTCACCCGACTATTCCATCTTAAAACATACAGCCTCACCTGGACGTCAAAACTGCTTTACCAAAACATGTCTCAGATACCAGGAGCCCCGCAAATCTGGAACTTGCAGCCTAGGGGACCTAGTCAAAGCCAAATAGTCTCACCCGACTATTCCATCTTAAAACATACAGCCTCACCTGGACGTCAAAACTGCTTTACCAAAACATGTCTCAGATACCAGGAGCCCCGCAAATCTGGAACTTGCAGCCTAGGGGACCTAGTCAAAGCCAAATAGTCTCACCCGACTATTCCATCTTAAAACATACAGCCTCACCTGGACGTCAAAACTGCTTTACCAAAACATGTCTCAGATACCAGGAGCCCCGCAAATCTGGAATTTGCAGCCTAGGGGAGCTAGTCAAAGCCAAATAGTCTCACCCGACTATTTAGTCTGAAAACATACAGCTCCGCCTGGAAGTCAAAACTGCTTTACCAAAACTTGTCTCAGATACCAGGACCCCCGCCAATCTGGCATTTGCAGCCTAGGGGAGGTAGTCAAAGCCAAATAGTCTCACCCGACTATTTAGTCTTAAAACATACAGCCTCACCTGGAAGTCAAAACTGCTTTACCAAAACATGTCTCAGATACCAGGAGCCCCGCAAATCTGGAATTTGCAGCCTAGGGCAGCTAGTCAAAGCCAAATAGTCTAACCCGACTATTAAGTATTAAAACATACAGCCTCACCTGGAAGTAAAAGATGCTTCACCAAAACCTGACTCAGATACCAGGAGCCCTGCCAATCTGGCATTTGCAGCCTAGGGGAGCTAGTCAAAGTCAAATAGTCTAACCCGATTTATAAGTCTTAAAACATACAGCCACACCTGGAAGTCAAAGCTGCTTCACCAAAACCTGACTCAGATACCAGGCCCCTGCCAATCTGGTATTTGCAGCCTAGGGCAGCTAGTCAAAGCCAAATAGTCTAACCCGACTATTAAGTATTAAAACATACAGCCTCACCTGGAAGTAAAAGATGCTTCACCAAAACCTGACTCAGATACCAGGAGTCCTGCCAATCTGGCATTTGCAGCCTAGGGGAGCTAGTCAAAGTCAAATAGTCTAACCCGATTTATAAGTCTTAAAACATACAGCCACACCTGGAAGTCAAAGCTGCTTCACCAAAACCTGACTCAGATACCAGGCCCCTGCCAATCTGGCATTTGCAGCCTAGGGGAGCTAGTCAAAGTCAAATAGTCTAACCCGATTTATAAGTCTTAAAACATACAGCCTCACCTGGAAGTAAAAGATGCTTCACCAAAACCTGACTCAGATACCAGGAGCCCTGCCAATCTGGCATTTGCAGCCTAGGGGAGCTAGTCAAAGTCAAATAGTCTAACCCGATTTATAAGTCTTAAAACATACAGCCACACCTGGAAGTCAAAGCTGCTTCACCAAAACCTGACTCAGATACCAGGCCCCTGCCAATCTGGTATTTGCAGCCTAGGGAGGTAGTCAAAGCCAAATAGTCTCACCCGACTATTTAGTCTTAAAACATACAGCCTCACCTGGAAGTCAAAACTGCTTCACCATAACTTAACTTAGATACCAGGACCCCTGCCAATCTGGCATTTGCAGCCTAGGGCAGCTAGTCAAAGCCAAATAGTCTAACCCGATTAATAAGTATTAAAACATACAGCCTCACCTGGAAGTCAAAACTGCTCGACCAAAACTTGTCTCAGATACCAGGAGCCCCGCCAATCTGGCATTTGCAGCCTAGGGGAGCTAGTCAAAGCCAAATAGTCTCACCCGACTATTTAGTCTTAAAACATACAGCCTCACCTGGACGTCAAAACTGCTTTACCAAAACATGTCTCAGATACCAGGAGCCCCGCAAATCTGGAATTTGCAGCCTAGGGAACTAGTCAAAGCTAAATAGTCTCACCCGACTATTAAGTATTAAAACATACAGCCTCACCTGGAAGTCAAAGATGCTTCACCATAACTTAACTTAGATACCAGGACCCCTGCCAATCTGGCATTTGCAGCCTAGGGGAGGCAGTCAAAGCCAAATAGTCTAACCCGACTATTAAGTATTAAAACATGCAGCCTCACCAAATAGTCTCACCCGACTATTTAGTCTGAAAACATACAGCCTCACCTGGAAGTCAAAACTGCTTTACCAAAACTTGTCTCAGATACCAGGAGCCCCGCCAATCTGGCATTTGCAGCCTAGGGGGAGCTAGTCAAAGTCAAATAGTCTAACATAATTATTAAGTATTAAAACATACAGCCTCACCTGGAAGTCAAAGCTGCTTCACCAAAACCTGACTCAGATACCAGGCCCCTGCCAATCTGGCATTTGCAGGCTAGGGGAGCTAGTCAAAGCCAAATAGTCTCACCCGACTAAAACATGTCTCAGATACCAGGAGCCCCGCAAATCTGGAACTTGCAGCCTAGGGGACCTAGTCAAAACCAAATAGTCTCACCCGACTATTCCATCTTAAAACATACAGCCTCACCTGGACGTCAAAACTGCTTTACCAAAACATGTCTCAGATACCAGGAGCCCCGCAAATCTGGCATTTGCAGCCTAGGGGAGGTAGTCAAAGCCAAATAGTCTCACCCAACTATTTAGTCTGAAAACATACAGCCTCACCTGGAAGTCAAAACTGCTTTACCAATACTTGTCTCAGATACCAGGAGCCCCGTCAATCTGGCATTTGCAGCCTAGGGGAGCTAGTCAAAGCCAAATAGTCTCACGCGACTATTAAGTCTGAAAACATACAGCCTCACCTGGAAGTCAAAACTGCTTTACCAATACTTGTCTCAGATACCAGGAGCCCCGCCAATCTGGCATTTGCAGCCTAGGGGAACTAGTCAAAGCCAAATAGTCTCACGCGACTATTAAGTCTGAAAACATACAGCCTCACCTGGAAGTCAAAACTGCTTTATCAATACTTGTCTCAGATACCAGGAGCCCCGCCAATCTGGCATTTGCAGCCTAGGGGAGCTAGTCAAAGTCAAATAGTCTAACATAATTATTAAGTATTAAAACATACAGCCTCACCTGGAAGTCAAAGCTGCTTCACCAAAACCTGACTCAGATACCAGGCCCCTGCCAATCTGGTATTTGCAGCCTAGGGCAGCTAGTCAAAGCCAAATAGTCTCACCCGACTAAAACATGTCTCAGATACCAGGAGCCCCGCAAATCTGGAACTTGCAGCCTAGGGGACCTAGTCAAAACCAAATAGTCTCACCCGACTATTCCATCTTAAAACATACAGCCTCACCTGGACGTCAAAACTGCTTTACCAAAACATGTCTCAGATACCAGGAGCCCCGCAAATCTGGCATTTGCAGCCTAGGGGAGGTAGTCAAAGCCAAATAGTCTCACCCAACTATTTAGTCTGAAAACATACAGCCTCACCTGGAAGTCAAAACTGCTTTACCAATACTTGTCTCAGATACCAGGAGCCCCGCCAATCTGGCATTTGCAGCCTAGGGGAGCTAGTCAAAGTCAAATAGTCTAACATAATTATTAAGTATTAAAACATACAGCCTCACCTGGAAGTCAAAGCTGCTTCACCAAAACCTGACTCAGATACCAGGCCCCTGCCAATCTGGCATTTGCAGGCTAGGGGAGCTAGTCAAAGCCAAATAGTCTCACCCGACTAAAACATGTCTCAGATACCAGGAGCCCCGCAAATCTGGAACTTGCAGCCTAGGGGACCTAGTCAAAACCAAATAGTCTCACCCGACTATTCCATCTTAAAACATACAGCCTCACCTGGACGTCAAAACTGCTTTACCAAAACATGTCTCAGATACCAGGAGCCCCGCAAATCTGGCATTTGCAGCCTAGGGGAGGTAGTCAAAGCCAAATAGTCTCACCCAACTATTTAGTCTGAAAACATACAGCCTCACCTGGAAGTCAAAACTGCTTTACCAATACTTGTCTCAGATACCAGGAGCCCCGTCAATCTGGCATTTGCAGCCTAGGGGAGCTAGTCAAAGCCAAATAGTCTCACGCGACTATTTAGTTTGAAAACGTACAGCCTCACCTGGAAGTCAAAACTGCTTTACCATAACTTAACTTAGATACCAGGACCCCTGCCAATCTGGCATTTGCAGCCTAGGGCAGCTAGTCAAAGCCAAATAGTCTAACCCGACTATTAAGTATTAAAACATACAGCCTCACCAAATAGTCTCACCCGACTATTTAGTCTGAAAACATACAGCTCCACCTGGAAGTCAAAACTGCTTTACCAAAACTTGTCTCAGATACCAGGAGCCCCGCCAATCTGGCATTTGCAGCCTAGGGGAGGCAGTCAAAGCAAAATAGTCTCACCCGACTATTTAGTCTTAAAACATACAGCCTCACCTGGAAGTAAAAACTGCTTCACCATAACTTATTTTAGATACCAGGACCCCTGCCAATCTGGCATTTGCAGCCTAGGGCAGCTAGTCAAAGCCAAATAGTCTAACCCGATTAATAAGTATTAAAACATACAGCCTCACCTGGAAGTCAAAACTGCTTTACCAAAACTTGTCTCAGATACCAGGAGCCCCGCCAATCTGGCATTTGCAGCCTAGGGGAGGTAGTCAAAGCCAAATAGTCTCACCCGACAATTTAGTCTTAAAACATACAGCCTCACCTGGACGTCAAAACTGCTTTACCAAAACATGTCTCAGATACCAGGAGCCCCGCAAATCTGGAATTTGCAGCCTAGGGGACCTAGTCAAAGCCAAATAGTCTCACCCGACTATTCCATCTTAAAACATACAGCCTCACCTGGATGTCAAAACTGCTTTACCAAAACATGTCTCAGATACCAGGAGCCCCGCAAATCTGGCATTTGCAGCCTAGGGGAGGTAGTCAAAGCCAAATAGTCTCACCCGACTATTTAGTCTGAAAACATAGAGCCTCACCTGGAAGTCAAAAGTGCTTTACCAAAACTTGTCTCAGATACCAGGAGCCCCGCCAATCTGGCATTTGCAGCCTAGGGGAGCTAGTCAAAGCCAAATAGTCTCACCCGACTATTAAAATATAAAACATACAGTCCCATCTGGCCGCCAAAATTGCTTTAGCAAAACTTGTCTCAGATACCAGGAGCCCTGCCAATCTGGCATTTGCAGCCTAGGGGACCTAGTCAAAGCCAAATAGTCTCACCCGACTATTTAGTCTGAAAACATACAGCCTTACATCGAAGTCAAAACTGCTTTACCAAAACTTGTCTCAGATACCAGGAGGCCTGCCAATCTGGAATTTGCAGCCTAGGGGAGCTAGTCAAAGCCAAATAGTCTCACCCGACTATTCCATCTTAAAACATACAGCCTCACCTGGACGTCAAAACTGCTTTACCAAAACATATCTCAGATACCAGGAGCCCCGCAAATCTGGAATTTGCAGCCTAGGGGGAGCTAGTCAAAGCCAAATAGTCTCACCCGACTATTTAGTCTGAAAACATACAGCTCCACCTGGAAGTCAAAACTGCTTTACCAAAACTTGTCTCAGATACCAGGAGCCCCGCCAATCTGGCATTTGCAGCCTAGGGGAGGCAGTCAAAGCAAAAGAGTCTCAGCCGACTATTTAGTCTTAAAACATACAGCCTCACCTGGAAGTAAAAACTGCTTCACCATAACTTAGTTTAGATACCAGGACCCCTGCCAATCTGGCATTTGCAGCCTAGGGCACCTAGTCAAAGCCAAATAGTCTAACCCGATTAATAAGTATTAAAACATACAGCCTCACCTGGAAGTCAAAACTGCTCGACCAAAACTTGTCTCAGATACCAGGACCCCGCCAATCTGGCATTTGCAGCCTAGGGGAGCTAGTCAAAGCCAAATAGTCTCATCCGACTATTTAGTCTTAAAACATACAGCCTCACCTGGACGTCAAAACTGCTTTACCAAAACATGTCTCAGATACCAGGAGCCCCGCAAATCTGGAATTTGCAGCCTAGGGAACTAGTCAAAGCTAAATAGTCTCACCCGACTATTAAGTATTAAAACATACAGCCTCACCTGGAAGTCAAAGATGCTTCACCAAAACCTGACTCAGATGCCAGGACCCTGCCAATCTGGCATTTGCAGGCTAGGGGAGCTAGTCAAAGCCAAATAGTCTCACCCGACTATTCCATCTTAAAACATACAGCCACACCTAGACGTCAAAACTGCTTTACCAAAACATGTCTCAGATACCAGGAGCCCCGCAAATCTGGAATTTGCAGCCTAGGGAACTAGTCAAAGCTAAATAGTCTCACCCGACTATTAAGTATTAAAACATACAGCCTCACCTGGAAGTCAAAGATGCTTCACCATAACTTAACTTAGATACCAGGACCCCTGCCAATCTGGCATTTGCAGCCTAGGGGAGGCAGTCAAAGCCAAATAGTCTAACCCGACTATTAAGTATTAAAACATACAGCCTCACCAAATAGTCTCACCCGACTATTTAGTCTGAAAACATACAGCTCCACCTGGAAGTCAAAACTGCTTTACCAAAACTTGTCTCAGATACCAGGAGCCCCACCAATCTGGCATTTGCAGCCTAGGTGAACAAGTCAAAGCCAAACAGTCTCACCCGACTATTAAGTATTAAAACATACTGCCTCACCTGGAAGTCAAAGATGCTTCACCAAAACATGTCTCAGATACCAGGAGCCCCGCAAATCTGGAATTTGCAGCCTAGGGGAGCTAGTCAAAGCCAAATAGTCTCACCCGACTATTTAGTCTGAAAACATACAGCTCCGCCTGGAAGTCAAAACTGCTTTACCAAAACTTGTCTCAGATACCAGGACCCCCGCCAATCTGGCATTTGCAGCCTAGGGGAGGTAGTCAAAGCCAAATAGTCTCACCCGACTATTTAGTCTTAAAACATACAACCTCACCTGGAAGTCAAAACTGCTTCACCATAACTTAACTTAGATACCAGGACCACTGCCAATCTGGCATTTGCAGCCTAGGGCAGCTTGTCAAAGCCAAATCGTCTAACCCGACTATTAAGTATTAAAACATACAGCCTCACCTGGAAGTCAAAACTGCTTTACCAAAACCTGACTCAGATGCCAGGACCCTGCCAATCTGGCATTTGCAGGCTAGTGGAGCTAGTCAAAGCCAAATAGTCTCACCCGACTATTCCATCTTAAAACATACAGCCACACCTAGACGTCAAAACTGCTTTACCCAAAAATGTCTCAGATACCTAGGGGATCTAGTCAAAGCCAAATAGTCTCACCCGTCTATTAAGTATTAAAACATACAACCTCACCTGGAAGTCAAAACTGCTTTACCAAAACTTGTCTCAGATACCAGGAGCCCCGCCAATCTGGCATTTGCAGCCTAGGGGAACTAGTCAAAGCCAAATAGTCTCACCCGACTATTCCATCTTAAAACATACAGCTCCACCTGGAAGTCAAAACTGCTTTACCAAAACTTGTCTCAGATACCAGGAGCCCCGTCAATCTGGCATTTGCAGCCTAGGGGAGCTAGTCAAAGCCAAATAGTCTCACGCGACTATTAAGTCTGAAAACATACAGCCTCACCTGGAAGTCAAAACTGCTTTACCAATACTTGTCTCAGATACCAGGAGCCCCGCCAATCTGGCATTTGCAGCCTAGGGGAGGTAGTCAAAGCCAAATAGTCTCACCCGACTATTTAGTCTTAAAACATACAGCCTCACCTGGAAGTCAAAACTGCTTTACCAAAACTTGTCTCAGATACCAGGACCCCCATCAATCTGGCATTTGCAGCCTAGGGGAGGTAGTCAAAGCCAAATAGTCTCACCCGACTATTTAGTCTTAAAACATACAGCCTCACCTGGAAGTCAAAACTGCTTCACCATAACTTAACTTAGATACCAGGACCACTGCCAATCTGGCATTTGCAGCCTAGGGCAGCTTGTCAAAGCCAAATCGTCTAACCCGACTATTAAGTATTAAAACATACAGCCTCACCTGGAAGTCAAAACTGCTTTACCAAAACCTGACTCAGATGCCAGGACCCTGCCAATCTGGCATTTGCAGGCTAGGGGAGCTAGTCAAAGCCAAATAGTCTCACCCGACTATTCCATCTTAAAACATACAGCCACACCTAGACGTCAAAACTGCTTTACCAAAAAATGTCTCAGATACCTAGGGGACCTAGTCAAAGCCAAATAGTCTCACCCGACTATTAAGTATTAAAACATACAGCCTCACCTGGAAGTCAAAACTGCTTTACCAAAACCTGTCTCAGATACCAGGACCCCCGCCAATCTGGCATTTGCAGCCTAGGGGAGGTAGTCAAAGCCAAATAGTCTCACCCGACTATTTAGTCTTAAAACATACAGCCTCACCTGGAAGTCAAAACTGCTTCACCATAACTTAACTTAGATACCAGGACCACTGCCAATCTGGCATTTGCAGCCTAGGGCAGCTTGTCAAAGCCAAATCGTCTAACCCGACTATTAAGTATTAAAACATACAGCCTCACCTGGAAGTCAAAACTGCTTTACCAAAACCTGACTCAGATGCCAGGACCCTGCCAATCTGGCATTTGCAGGCTAGGGGAGCTAGTCAAAGCCAAATAGTCTCACCCGACTATTCCATCTTAAAACATACAGCCACACCTAGACGTCAAAACTGCTTTACCAAAAAATGTCTCAGATACCTAGGGGACCTAGTCAAAGCCAAATAGTCTCACCCGACTATTAAGTATTAAAACATACAGCCTCACCTGGAAGTCAAAACTGCTTTGCAAAACCTGACTCAGATGCCAGGACCCTGCCAATCTGGCATTTGCAGGCTAGGGGGAGCTAGTCAAAGCCAAATAGTCTCACCCGACTATTCCATCTTAAAACATACAGCCACACCTAGACGTCAAAACTGCTTTACCAAAACATGTCTCAGATACCAGGAGCCCCGCAAATCTGGAATTTGCAGCCTAGGAATTAGTCAAAGCTAAATAGTCTCACCCGACTATTAAGTATTAAAACATACAGCCTCACCTGGAAGTCAAAGATGCTTCACCATAACTTAACTTAGATACCAGGACCCCTGCCAATCTGGCATTTGCAGCCTAGGGGAGGCAGTCAAAGCCAAATAGTCTAACTATTAAGTATTAAAACATACAGCCTCACCAAATAGTCTCACCCGACTATTTAGTCTGAAAACTATACAGCCTCACCTGGAAGTCAAAACTGCTTTACCAAAACTTGTCTCAGATACCAGGAGCCCCGCCAATCTGGCATTTGCAGCCTAGGGGGAGCTAGTCAAAGTCAAATAGTCTAACCCAATTATTAAATATTAAAACATACAGCCTCACCTGGAAGTCAAAGCTGCTTCACC
Source organism: Drosophila littoralis (assembly GCA_018903485.1). Classification (NCBI taxonomy): domain Eukaryota; kingdom Metazoa; phylum Arthropoda; class Insecta; order Diptera; family Drosophilidae; genus Drosophila; species Drosophila littoralis. The sequence continues at coordinate 1,938 of JAEIGF010000260.1, read as the reverse complement.
AAAACCTGACTCAGATACCAGGAGCCCCGCCAATCTGGCATTTGCAGGCTAGGGGAGCTAGTCAAAGCCAAATAGTCTCACCCGACTAAAACATGTCTCAGATACCAGGAGCCCCGCAAATCTGGAACTTGCAGCCTAGGGGGACCTAGTCAGAGCCAAATGGTCTCACCCGACTATTCCATCTTAAAACATACAGCCTCACCTGGACGTCAAAACTGCTTTACCAAAACATGTCTCAGATACCAGGAGCCCCAAATCTGGAATTTGCAGCCTAGGGGAGCTAGTCAAAGCCAAATAGTCTCACCCGACTATTTAGTCTGAAAACATACAGCTCCACCTGGAAGTCAAAACTGCTTTACCAAAACTTGTCTCAGATACCAGGAGCCCCACCAATCTGGCATTTGCAGCCTAGGTGAACAAGTCAAAGCCAAACAGTCTCACCCGACTATTAAGTATTAAAACATACGCCTCACCTGGAAGTCAAGATGCTTCACCAAAACATGTCTCAGATACCAGGAGCCCCGAAATCTGGAATTTGCAGCCCTAGGGGAGCTAGTCAAAGCCAAATAGTCTCACCCGACTATTTAATCTGAAAACATTCAGCTCCGCCTGAAGTCAAAACTGCTTTACCAAAACTTGTCTAAGATACCAGGACCCCCGCCAATCTGGCATTTGCAGCCTAGGGGGAGGTAGTCAAAGCCAAATAGTCTCACCCGACTATTTAGTCTTAAAACATACAGCCTCACCTGGAAGTCAAAACTCTCTTTCACCATAACTATACCAAGGACCACTGCCAATCTGGCATTTGCAGCCTAGGGCAGCTTGTCAAAGCCAAATCGTCTAACCCGACTATTAAGTATTAAAACATACAGCCTCACCTGGAAGTCAAAACTGCTTTTACCAAAAAACCTGACTCAGATGCCAGGACCCTGCCAATCTGGCATTTGCAGCTAGGGGAGCTAGTCAAGCCAAATAGTCTCACCCGACTATTCCATCTTAAAACATACAGCCACCCAGACTTCAAAACTGCTTTACCAAAAATGTCTCAGATACCTAGGGGATCTAGTCAAAGCCAAATAGTCTCACCCGTCTATTCCATCTTAAAACATACAGCCTCACCTGGAAGTCAAAACTGCTTTACCAAAACTTGTCTCAGATACCAGGAGCCCCGCCAATCTGGCATTTGCAGCCTAGGGGAACTAGTCAAAGCCAAATAGTCTCACCCGACTATTCCATCTTAAAACATACAGCTCCACCTGGAAGTCAAAACTGCTTTACCAAAACTTGTCTCAGATACCAGGAGCCCCGTCAATCTGGCATTTGCAGCCTAGGGGAGCTAGTCAAAGCCAAATAGTCTCACGCGACTATAAGTCTGAAAACATACAGCCTCACCTGGAAGTCAAAACTGCTTTACCAATACTTGTCTCCAGATACCAGCCCCGTCAATCTGGCATTTGCAGCCTAGGGGAGCTAGTCAAAGCCAAATAGTCTCACCCGAACTATTTAGTCTGAAAACATACAGCTCCGCCTGGAAGTCAAAACTGCTTTACCAAAACTTGTCTCAGATACAAGGACCCCCGCCAATCTGGCATTTGCAGCCTAGGGGGAGGTAGTCAAAGCCAAATAGTCTCACCCGACTATTTAGTCTTAACACATACAGCCTCACCTGGAAGTCAAAACTGCTTCACCATAACTTAACTTAGATACCAGGACCACTGCCAATCTGGCATTTGCAGCCTAGGGCAGCTTGTCAAAGCCAAATCGTCTAACCCGACTATTAAGTAGCCTAAAACATACAGCCTCACCTGGAAGTCAAAACGCTTTACCAAAACCTGACTCAGATGCCAGGACCACAATCTGGCTTGCAGGCGGGGGCAGGGGAGGCCAAATAGTCTCAATTGACTATTCCATCTAAAACATACACACCTAGACGTCAAA
>JAEIGF010000026.1:0-41439 GCA_018903485.1 Drosophila littoralis | reverse complement strand
TGGTCCGATCTTAATAGGATTTTTGCATATATATGAAATTAGGTAAAACTTATAAATGCCGAGTTTGGTCAAGATATCTTGATAAACAAAATTTGTTTTCATACAAGAACCTACTTTCGACAGATCGTTCCCTATGGCAGCTATATGATATAGTGGTCCGATCTTAATAGGATTTTGCAAATTATATGGGGGCATAGTAAAACTAATAAATGCCGAGTTTGGTCAAGATATCTTGATAAACAAATGTTTTTTCATACAAAAAGCTTAATTTTCGATGGAATAATTCCTATGGCGGCTACATGATATAGTGGTACGATCTTGATAGGATTACACATATATATGAGGAGCATAGTAAAATAATAAATGCCAGTTTGGTCAAGATATCTTGACAAACAAAATGTTTTTTATACAACAACCCAATTTTCGACCGATCGTTCCTATGGCAGCTATATGATAATTGGTCCGATCTTAATTTTGCAAATATATGGGGAGCATAGTAAAACTAATAAATGCCGAGTTTGGTCAAGATATCTTGATAAACAAAATGTTTTTCATACAAACTTAATTTCGACCGATCGTTCCTATGGCAGCTACATGATATAGTGGTACGTCTTGACCAAGTTTGCATATGAGGAGCATAGTAAAACAATAAATGCCGAGTTTGGTCAAGATATCTTTATAAACAAAATGTTTTTTTATACAACAGCAATTTTCGACCGATCGTTCTATGGCGGCTATATGATATAGTGGTCCGATCCAGCTGGTTTTTGACATATGTGCACCGTGCAACAGAAAAAAGGGACTTCTTAAAAACTTCATTAAGATAGCTTTAAAACTGAGAGACTTCGCATAGAAACAGACAGACGGACAGACGGACATGGCTATATCGACTCATTGTTGATGCTGATCAGAATATACTTTATGGGGTCGGAGATGTCTCCTTTATGCGGTACACTTTTCACGACAAATTATAATACCCTCTGCAAAGGGTATAAAAGACTATCATCCAGTTTGATGATGCTTAGAAATGCATTAGCTTCCAGAAGATGTCATACTCAGTTATCTTGATTTTCGAAAACCATTCGATCTGACGACGGATGCTTCTGCATATGGTATCGGTGCAGTACTGTCACAAGAAGGCAGGCCCATCACAACGATATCAACGATAACGAAACGCATTCTGCAACAAACGAAAGAGAACTTTTGGCATAGTATGGGCGTTGGGTAAGTTGCAGCAATAGCAGTAGGCACGATATCAATATCTATGATCGCAAGCCACTCACCTTCGTTGTATCAGATAGAAACCCAAAGCACAAAGATAACAAAGCAAGGGAGGTTCTATATGGAGATTCTGGGGGCTTCCGACTAGGAAATACCCTGAACCCTCTTTCACGGATGAGCGGTAGCGGGGAGGTGGCGATAGGTATAAAATGAAAGATGCTTGACATATAAGAAATATTCTAGAAACAACATATCATGTTTGGTGACTCTGGCGCTCTTATTATTTACGCAATTTGCTCAAAAACAGGATGTCGATATCGATTGCTTGAAACCGAAATGGATTATCGGTTATCGGAAACAAACTCGACCTGCGCAGGCCCTAAGAACACCTACATCCAAAATTTCTCTAGCTCTTATAGGTTATGAGATCCTTGCACGTTCCCACATACGGACAGACGGACGGACAGACAGGCTGACATGGCTAGATCGACTCGCCTATTGACGCTGATCAAAGAATATATATACTTTATGGGGTCGGAGATGCTTCCTTCTGCCTGTTACATACATTTGCATTTGCACAAATTCAATAGACCCTTTTTACCCATTTTTAATGGGTTCAGACCATAAAAAGATGTAAAGCGTATATAGATGAACACAACGCAAAATTTTTTTAAACCCAATCAAAAAAACGATGACGAGGTGCTCCAGAAATAAAAAGAATTGGTGCAGTTAAAGCCTCGTAAACGCTATTCGGTGGAGAGCTGCACACCCTATCACTCTTAAAGAACGAACATAGCCCGCAGCCGAGGAGAATGTAAAGAAATCATAGGCGATTACTATTTATGAAAAATGTCAAAACTAGTTACGGAGGTATTTGCAAACTATAAAGTCTGCCCTCGCGCGCTAAAAATGTGATACATCAAAAAAAACAGGAACTAGGTATAACACCGATATACATCATACGGGTGAAATGCTCCTCCTGACGTTTTTTCGACAGAACCAAAAAGCAGTTCTTGACACGCATTGACTTGTTTTTAAAAGATATAACACAACCGATCATCTCAAGAACAATAGCAGATATCAGGTGCCACATAAGCCCACGAAGCCACCTTCAATTCAGAAACTATAAAATCTCCAATGAAAAAACAATTTAGAATTGATGACGTCAATGCGCCAACCGCTGCATAGTACTGAAATGGGCAGGTGGAACGCTTCCACAGCACGCCCTAGACAACGCGAGATGCACTCAAGTTGGAAAAAAAATTTGAGGACACTGTAAAACTAATAATGCACGCGACTAAATATTGATTCTCCTTTTCTGCTAGGGCGTCTTCAATTCTCTGTTCTGTCTAGACCAACCAGAAATTACCGCCCCTTATTCCTGTCTACGTGCACAACAGACTACGCTATGCACAATCCTTTTCGCGTGCTATGTAAAAATTATAATAGTTTGCATCACGTTTTCTCTACCGAACTTTCTCTACCCCTAATAAAATCGTTGCTTTCAGGATACCTTCGGGAAGTCACTGACCATTCTCAGCTATGAGCAGTGGCATAGCTTGCCGGACAGGCTGTAAATTTTCCCCACCGGGTCGGTGATTTCCCATTAATTTTCCCATTACTTTTCTCTCTGTCATATCAACTTAACATTCTACATATCTTTAAAAAATTTCTTTACTTTATTAACAATCTTCTTACTTTCTTTTTCTTATTTATTGTATTTTTTTAATTAATATAGCAAACTAAGATTATCTTTAATTTTACTTAAGAACACTTTTTTCCTACTTACACCCTTCTGCTTAGATGTAGCGTCACTGACAAATTTAGCTTTAACTAAAACACCTCCATCGGTCGGTGATGCTATTTAGAGAACTGTGTTATCTAACTAGGCTTTTAGCATATAATTCCATTATCTATTGTATGTATTATCTACTGAATAATGAGGAAGACACTCGTTTTGTTGACCATTAATAATATAAATAAATAAATAAACAAATAAAAAAAAAAAAACAATACATTTTAGCAATTGTTTTTTTGTTTATTTTATTATTTTTTATTCGAAGTTTAAAGTCGCAGCTCGAATTAGCTACCAACGCGACATCGGTATCCAGGGAACTCCGCGAGGAGGCCATTACAATTATGATGGGGTCATAACTGAATATAACCTTCGAGTCGACTTGAAAGGCTTTCATTTTTTAAAGTAAAATATTTCCATATTCCCCAACAATGTTATTTTATTATAGTAGTTCTTTCTTTTGTATCCGGCATTTACCTGCATATTCGTTTTGTAACATGTTCATTTATGTGAAAGTATATTAATTCAATAAAGCCTTAAAAAAGGCTATTATATTAAGTTTAAGATACTTTCAACCTTTCAAGTCGTATCAAGCAGCAGCAAAGGCTAAAGGTGGCGTGCAGAATTCTCTTGAAAGAACGCGACACACCGGCACTCGAAATTTGCGTCATCCATCAAATCTTTGTTCCCCATTTTCACCAAGGAAGAATGCATTTAAAAATAGTGCGAAACACCCCTAAAATGAATTTGAACAAATTTCTTTAAAAGTGAGTTAGACGGCAATCGGACAAAACTTAAAACTCCATAAATTTCGTAAATGCAAAGCACTCCAAAAATTAAAAAAAAAAATTTTTAAATGCCGAAGATCTAATACCTTTGCAAACCCAACCTTTTCATAATGCTCATAGTGCTTTGCCCGTATCTAAGAAGCACAGGGAAATTAGTTAAAAATAAAAAATAATAAAAATAACACATAAATTTCGTAAATGTGTAAGCACTCCAAAAATTAAAAAAAAAAATTTTTAAATGCCGAAGATCTAATACCTTTGCAAACCCAACCTTTTCATAATGCTCATAGTGCTTTGCCCGTATCTAAGAAGCACAGGGAAAATAGTTAATGCCGAGTTTGGTCAAGATATCTTGATAAACAAAAAGGTTTTTAATCAAAAACCTAGTTTTCGACCGATCGCTCCTCTGGTAAAACTAATAAATGCCGAGTTTGGTCAAGATATCTTGATAAAGAAAACGTTTTTTCATTCAAGAACTAAATTTTCGACCGATCGTTCCTATGGCAGCTATTTGATATAGTGGTCCGATCTTAATAGGATTTTGCATATATATGAGGAGCTTAGTAAAACTAATAAATGCCAAGTTTGGTCACGATATCTTGAAAAACAAAATGTTTTTTTATACAACTTAATTTTCGACCGATCGCTCCTCTGGCAGATATATGATATAGTGGTCCGATCTTAATAGGATTTTGCATATATATGAGGAGCTTAGTAAAACTAATAAATGCCGAGTTTGGTTAAGATATCTTGATAAACAACATTTTTTTCATACAAAAACTTAATTTTCGACCGATCGTTCCTATGGCGGCTATATGATATAGTGGTCCGATCTTAATAGGATTTTGCATATATATGAGGAGCATAGTAAAACTAATAAATGCCGAGTTTGGTCAAGATATCTTGAAAAACAAAATGTTTTTCATACAACTTAATTTTCGACCGATCGTTCCTATGGCAGCTATATGATATAGTGGTCCGATCTTAATAGGATTGTGCATATATATGGGGAGCATTGTAAAACTAAAAAATTCCGAGTTTGGTCACGATATCTTGATAAAAAAATCGTTTTTTCATACAAGAACTAAATTTTCGACCGATCGTTCCTATGGCAGCTATATGATATAGTGGTCCGATCTTAATAGGATTTTGCATATATATGAGGAGCATAGTAAAACTAATAAATGCCGAGTTTGGTTAAGATATCTTGATAAACAACATTTTTTTCATACAAAAACTTAATTTTCGACCGATCGTTCCTATGGCGGCTATATGATATAGTGGTCCGATCTTAATAGGATTTTGCATATATATGAGGAGCATAGTAAAACTAATAAATGCCGAGTTTGGTCAAGATATCTTGAAAAACAAAATGTTTTATTCATACAAAAACTTAATTTTCGACCGATCGTTCCTATGGCAGCTATATTATATAGTGGTCCGATCCAGCTGGTTTTGACATATGTGCTGCGTGCAACAGAAAAAGGGACTCCTCAAAGTTCCATTAAGATAGTTTTAAAACTGAGAGACTAGTTCGCATAGAAACAGACAGACGGACAGACGGACATGGCTATATCGACTCGGCTGTTGATGCTGATAAAAAATATATATATACTTTATGGGGTCGGAGATGTCTCCTTCTATGCGTTACTATGGCAGATATATGATATAGTGGTCCGATCTTAATAGGGTTGTGCATATATATGGGGAGCATAGTAAAACTAATAAATGCCGAGTTTGGTCAAGATATCTTGATAAAGAAAATGTTTTTTCATTCAAAAACTTAATTTTCGACCGATCGTTCCTATGGCAGCTATATGATACAGTGGTCCGATCCAGCTGGTTTTGACATATGTGCTGCGTGCAACAGGAAAAGGGACTTCTGCAAAGTTTCATTAAGATAGCTTTAAAACTGAGAGACTTGTTCGCATAGAAACAGACAGACGGACAGACGGACATGGCTATATCGACTCGGCTGTTGATGCTGATCAAGAAGATATATACTTTATGGGGTCGGAGATGTCTCCTTCTATGCGTTACACATTTCACGACAAAACTATAATACCCTCTGCAAGGGTATAAAAAAGTTCAATTGGCAGGGTTTGAGCTCGCAACTGACCGCATATTTACTTTTGCCGGTAGGACTCGAACTCGCGACAGACTGCACCACTTGCCACTGCCTCTACTCAAAATTCACACTAATTAAGTATTATTGAGAAAAAAACCAATAAAAATAGTCACACAGAAAACAATCGCAATGAAGACAGAATTCGAAGCAGACGCGCGTGTACAATGTACACTGTACACTGTACATGTATATATAAATTCTTGCAAATTGCGTCGCAACACGTGCGCAGCAGTGCGCAGTCAAAATACCAAAAAACAAAATAAAAACCGATCTTAATGAAATTTTCTACTGTATATCTTATTGCACCATAAAATATTTGTGTATTCTCAAAACGGACGGACGGACAGGCAGACGGACATGGCTGGATCGACTCGGCTATTGATGCTGATCAAGAATATATATACTTTATTGGGTCGGAGATGCTTCCTTCTGCCTGTTACATACATTTGCATTTTGCACAAATACAATATACCCTTTTTACTCATTTTTAATGGGTTCATGGTATTAAAAACGAAGCGTGATCCATCAAATCTTTGATCCCCATTTTCACCAAGGAAAAATGCATTTTCAAAATAGTGCGAAACACCCCCAAAATGAATTTGAACAAATTTCTTTAAAAGTTTGTTAGACGCAGATCGGATAGTAAAAAAAAAAGTTGTATACAAACATTTTTTTCTAATTACCTACTGGGTGTGGAATTTCCCAAATCGCTGAAACACGTATTTATTAAGTTCTTATTTAGAGCTCTGAAAATAAGTTTGAAGCAAACCGGACAAAACTTAAAACTTCACGAAAAAAGTCTTAGAATCGCACTTTATACCGAAGATGCTTTTATTCTGCGAAAAATGTGAAGAACGTCTTAACTGATTTTTCATATAGATCCTTGAAAATGAATTTTAACGCGAAACGTCACCCACCAAATCTTTAACATCCATTTCCACCAATGATTAATATCTCATTTAAGACGTTTTTCCCACTTCGCAGAATCCAAACTTCTTCTGTAGAAATGCGATTCAAAGATTGTTTGGGCTAAGTTTTAAGTTGGGTCCGATTTGCTTCAAACTTGTTATCAGAGCTCTACAAAAGAACTTAATAAATACGTGTTTCAACGATTGGCAAAATTACACCCGCAACAGGGGTAAATTGACGGAAAACGTTTGTATGAGAGTTGTTTGTTTACCGTCCGATCTGTTTTAAAATCATTTTCAAAGCATTTTGAGATCATTTATGTAGGAGTCGGGAAATTTCTAGAAGAGCAATTAGAAGAAGAGCAAGTCGTCGTTATTGAACGACGGCAGCAAGAGAGGCAAACTGTCAGAGCGTTCGCTCTGAGAGAATAACCGATCAGAGAGTAAGTCGATTCCGAAATCTCGTAGGCTACGCACGCATTAGTGACTCGTTAAAGTCTAATAATATTACATAAATTACATGCATATCAGTATTAACAACATAGCATTATAAGCTACAATTATCAAAATAATATAAATAAACATCAAAATATAAAATTTTATACGTGCCATGGGCAAGGCCGGGCTATATCTGCTAGTCTCTATATATAAGATTGCTTGTCCTGCCTGACTGACTGCCTAAATGATTTGTGATCAACGTAAAGCCCATATCGTAAGAACTAGGAAGCTGATATTATCACTATAGTTACCAGCCCGGTCAATACCCGCTATTTCTATATATAAAATTGTTTGTCCTGAGTGACTGACTGACTGACTGATTGGTGATCAACGCACAGCCCCTACCGTAAGAGCTAGGAAGCTTAATTTTCACTGAAGTTACTTTATGTGATGAAGGTGAACGTTAAGACGTGATATCGGAGAATTCCACCCGCAAGAATAGAAAATTCGCGAGACTTATTTGGTGAAGTTTTAAGTTTTGTCCGATTTACTTCAATCTTAATTTCAAAGCTCTACATAAATTCCACCCGCAACTGTGTAAGTCCGGCGGAAAAAATAAACTTAACTTTTTGGTATATTATCGGTGTCAAACTCATTTTCAAATATCTTTATCAAAAGTTATCTGCCAATTTCCCCACTATTATATCGAACTTGCGGATCTGCAAACGTTTTTTATTCGGATTCAAGACTCTTACCAAAGGCCTAACAAGGGCGGAAACCTCTGATCCTTTATTCGATGCACTTTAAACATATTTTTATACAGAATTGGAGTTCAAGATGGAACGGGTAGATTTCCATTTTCCACGGGAATGTACTTAGTGGAAAGGAATTATCTAGAATTTTTAACACGATCCACGGGCAAGGAACTATGGAAAAATCGCGAAAAACGTTTGTATGAAACTTTTTGTTTACCATCCGATCGGCCTTAAACTCAATTTCAAAGATCTTTGCTCAAATTCATTTGAGGGGTGTTTCACACTTTTCTAAAAATGTATTTCTCCTTGGTGGAAAAGGTCGTCAAAGTTTTGGGTGACGTTTCGCGCTCAAATTCATTTTCAAGGATTTATTATGAAAAATCATTTGAGACGTGTTTCACATTTTTCGAAAGATTTTTTAAGTGGTGTCCGATTTGCTTCAAACTTATTTTCAAAGCTCTACATAAGAATATAATGAATACGTGTTACAGCGATTTTGGAAATTCCACCCATATCAGTGGGTAATGAGCTATATCCGCTAAGCTCTATATATCAAAGGGGCTAGCGATAACTGGCGATCAATCTCTATATATAAAACTGTTGGTCCTGACTGACTGACTGATTGGTGATCAACGCACAGCCCATATCGTAAGAGCTAGGAAGCTGTTATTATCACTGTAGTTACCTTATGTGATGAAGGTGCACGTTAAGACGGGGTTTCGGGAAATTCCAGCCGCAAGTATGGAAAATTCGGGAGAAACGTTTGTATGAAACTTTTTTGTTTACCATCCAATCGGCCTTAAGATCAATTTCAAAGATCTTTGTTGAAATTCAATTGAGGGGTGGAAATGGTGGCAAAGATTTGGTGGGTAACGTTTCGCGTTCAAATTCAGTTTCATGGATCTATATGAAAAATTATTTGAGATGTGTTTCATATTTTTCGGAGAATTAAATCATCCTCGGTAAAAAGTTCGATTAAAAGACTTTTTTGGTGAAGTTTTAAATTTGGTCCGATTTGCTTCAAACTTATTTTCAGAGCTCTACATAAGAACTTAATAAATACGTGTTTCAGAGATTTGGGAAAATCGACAGTGGGTAAGTAGCGAAAAGTGTTTGTATGTAACTTTTTTGTTTACCATCCGATCGGCCTTAAGCTCAATTTCAGAAGCATTTTGTTCAAATTCATTTGAGGGGTATTTCACACTTTTCCAAAAATGAATTCCTCCTTTGGTGGAAAAAGTGGTCAAAGATTTGATGGGTGACGTTTTGCTCTCAAATTCATTTCCAAAGTTCTATATGGAAAATCATTTGAGACGTTTTTCACACTTTTCGTAGAATCCAAACTTATTCGGTAGAAATGTGATACAAAGATTTTTTGGGCTAAGTTTTAAGTTTTGACCGATTTGCTTCAAATTTATTTTCAAAAAGCTCTAAACAGGAACTTAAGGAAAACCTGTTTCAGCGATTTGGGAAATTCCACCCGCAACAGTGGTAAATTGGGATAAAACGGTTGTATGAAAGTTTTCTGTTTACCAACCGATCGGTATCAAACTCATTTTCAAAGTTCTTTGTTCAAATTCATTTGAGGGGTGTTTCACACTTCGAAAGACTCATTCCTTATTGGTGGAAATGGGGTTAAGAGATTTGGTGTGTGACGTTTCGCGCTCAAATTCATTTCAAGGATCTCTGTGAAAAATCACTTGAGCGTGTTTCACATTTTTCGCAAAAATTCAAGCTTTCTCGGTAGAAATGCGATTCAAATATTTTGTAGGCTAAGTTTTTAGTTTTGTCCGATCTGCTTCAAACTTATTTTACATAAGAACTTATTGAATACGTGTTTCAACGATTTAGAAAATTCCACCCGCAACTGTGTAAATCCAGAGGAAAAATTTACTTTAGTTTTTTGTTTAATATCGGATTCAAACTTATTTTCAAAGATCTTTATCAGAACTTATTTGACACGCCCTCGCAAATTTCACCACTATCATATTTTATTTTTTTTATTAGGTTTCGAGACTCTTACCACAAGACTACCTTCTAGTGTATTCATACACACATATACATACATACATAAGTCAACTTCTAACACTTTGTAGCTAATCTAATTAGTTATAAATATATGAAGTCAGCGCATAGCATAAATATGCACATACATACATAGCGCGCTGCGCAACTAAGTAACATTATGCCGCTTGTGCACGGCAAGCCAGCACGAGACCGTAGACCAAGTTAAAGGATAAATAAATCCCTGCCTGGAGGCAGAGGACTCAGACTGCGCCTTCATACAAAGATGCCATCTATGATATCTGTCGTAGTAACTTGGACATAGAGCGTCGCATATACTGAGTGAGTAGAGTAAGTGTGATGGTAAAAACATGCGGTGGCTTACAAAATAAAATAAAAACAAGTTCAAAGAACCTCCCATTCCAACACCAAATGCAATTCGCGCATCGCGCTCGTTTGAAGTAATAAAGATAAATCAAAAAAAAACTCCTTGGCAGGATCCGAACTCGCGAGTTGACCGTATAACTTGCTACATTAAACACACAAAACCCAAAAAAAAAAAAAAAAACTATTTCCCGGGGTAGGGTCGAACTCGCGATAGACCGCAACACTTGCTATGCCTCTACTCAAACAGCCACAACGAACTAAAATAGCATTACAGAAAAATTATATCGCAATTACAACGCTGTTAGAACGAGATAGAAATGCGAAGCAGACGCACACGAAGGTGGTGCGTACACAAATTCTTTGATGTTTTCTAGCTTTGCCATCCAATTGCGCAGCTCATATAACTTTGGTTTTCTAACTGAGCATTATGAAATTTTCTACAGTATATATTATTGTACCATAGAATATTTGTGTATTCTCAAAAGTCAATTGCATTAAAATTTTGGAAGCAATATAAGTTGGGTTATTAACTGATTTATAGCTGTGCAGTGTTAGAGGGGAGGTGGCGATAGGTATAAAATGAAAGATACTTGACATATATGTAATATTCTAGAAGCAACAAATCATGTTTGGTGACTCTAGGTCTTATTATTTACCAAATTTGCTCAATAAACTGGATGTCGATATCGATTTTTATCGATTACTTGGAAACGGAGTAAGTTATCGATTATCGGAAACAAACTCGATCTGCGCAGGCACTAGGAGCACCTACATCATTTGAGCTCTCTAGCTCTTATAGTTTCTGAGATCCTTGCGTTCATACATACGGACAGACGGACGGAAGGACGGATGGATGGACGGACGGACGGAAAGACGGACATGGCTAGATCGACTCGGCTATTGATGCTGATCAAGAATATATATACTTTATGGGGTCGGAGGTGCTTCCTTCTGCCTGTTACATACATTTGCATTTTGCACAAATACAATATACTTTTTTTACCCATTTTCAATGCTATCTTCGGCACGCCGAAGATCTAATACCCTTGCAGACCCAACCTTTTCATCATGCTCATAGTGCTTTGCCCGTATCTAAGAAGCACAGGGTAAATAGTTAATGCCGATTTGGTCATGATATCTTTATAAACAAAAAAGGTTTTTAATCAACAACTTAATTTTTGACGTGATTGAGGTGTTTTACTTGTGCTCTAAGATTTTTATATATTTTTGCGCTTTAATCCTGCTTTTTATTTCTAAATTTGGCATTTTTTGTGCTTTGTTTAAAAAGCTTTATAATTGTGCAAAGTGTTATTCTGTTGTTGCAGCGTAAGTCTGTTAATAATTGCATTTATTGAACGCGGCGTCAGTTCCGTATTGTTGTTATTGCCTGTTTTGATTCTTTTGCTTTGGTGCTCCCATGTGCATACACTTGTTTGTGCGTATGTTCGCTACTGCATATTTCTGCTTGTGCATCGCGCTCGCGCAAATTTTTTCTGTTGCTTTTCGCTCCAAACAATTCGTTTATGTACGAATAGTTATTTTTCGAGCGTTTACTTGCTCTACTTCAATGCACTGTGTTTTGTTTTGCTCTGCGCTGTCGCAACTGCTGCTTACCTTTTAACGCTGGTAGTTATTATGTCGTGCTGTAAGAAACCTTGCACGTTCAAGCAGGCTGATGATTCTGCACTGCCGCAATTTGATAATTGCTTGCGGTGTGAGAATATGATGCATGCTACATGTGCAGGTCTCACTGGGCGTGACTGCGACAAGATCGCTGCAATTGCCAAGAAGGGCTGCGGCGGCTTGCGTTGGTCGTGCCAAGTAGGCATTGACAAGCAAATTGATTTCTCTAGAATGTATATTTCTGTGAGAAATCAATTCTAAAATGAACTAACGTTGGCTAAGCAGCTCGAGTAATTTTGACTCGAGTTTTGAATTGCTTGGCAAATACAAATTCGAGTCTCCAACCAATCGCCAGTTGCCTCAATTTTTGCAGTTGCCCTCTCCGTCTGTTCAGACACCTACGCCTCTTTTGTCCCTGCCTAGCAACTTGGATTTATCTCCAATGTTGTCTTTATCGCATTCTCCACGCGACTGCCCAAATAATAGCCCCGTTTTATCCCCAGTAATAGTCCTATTAGTCCCCGTACATGAATCTGTCCCAGTTAGCCAAACTGCCATCAGCCCCGTCAGTTCCTGGCCGCAAAGGTAGAGACCTGCGCAATCTTGCCCAGATTGTTGGGTTACAATCAAGGTGCCTCTTTAGCCCCACCAAATCCTGAAATACCTGATGCCCCAGTTGTCATCGGTTCTACCTTAACTGTCGTTGCCCCTCATAAGCAAATTTTGGTGTCTCGACTTTCGTCTGACATTAATTTAATTTCTCCACTCATCGTGAAATATAATCATTCAAAATAAATGTTTCACATGATATGTTCTCGACTTTCATCGGACACCACTTCTGAGTCATTGGCAACCTATATTGCTAGCAAATCTTCTGCTAGCGTGTCAATAACCAAATTTAATTTCTCCACCCCTCGTGAAATTCATTCAAAATAAATGTTTTACATGATATGTTCCCAATCATTTGTGATCCCAAAATTTTGGCCTCCACACATGATTGTTCACTAGCTCAAGCCAAAAAAGCGTAACCAGCCTGTCATCCATCCAGTCCCTTCAATACAAGGTACCATTTCTGCCCCTTAAAACTAACTTCGCCTTCTGACCAAGTCTCTATTCATTATAAGACTGTCAGAGGTCTCATTTCAAAGCTTAAAAATCTTTTCCTGGCCAGCACTTCCCTTCGATTCGGATATAATCGCATTTTAGGAAACACGGTTAAATTCAACCATATCTGATTTTTGAGGTTTTTCGAATAATTTTATTTTGCATAGAAATGATCGGCCGACTCGAGGAGGTGGGGTATTAATTGCCGTTAAAGCAAACACTCCAGTCTGAACTTTTCTGTTTAGTACGCCACCTGACGCTGAGATTGTCTCAGTCAAGGTGTCTTTTCCTACACGGAATATATATAACATGCTCTTATGTTTCCTCCATCTTCTGATATTCAAGTTTATATGAAAAATATTTCTTGTATTAAAGAAGTTTCTTCACACGTGCGTGATAATGACCTATCTATTGTGTTGGGTGATTTTAATTTGCCGAACATCTCTTGGTCATTATTCACTGCCGATAATTATCTCATGACTTTATAGATTGCATGCTTGATCTTCGTTTTTTTCAAATCAATTGAATTTCTAATCATTTGAATAGAACACTTGACCTTGTATTTGTAAACATGAGGTCCCCCTCCTTTATCTCTTCCTGAGGATGTATACCATCCTACTTTAGAGGTTGCAATGTGCAATTGTAATCCCCTCATTTCGTGCTCATCAGCCAATAAGCCCCGCCTCTGCTTTCGCAAAGGAAATTATTCATTGCTGAATCAGCTTATTTATGCAACCGATTGGTCTTTCTTATATGACTCGGTTGATATGAATACTGCTATTAATTATTTTTATAACACCCTAAACTCCCTCTTAGATATGTGTATTCCCAAGTCAATACCTTCGACTACTTCTTCAAAGCTTACTCCCAGATTATCAAATCTGAAAAATCTAAAATCTAAATATTTTAAAAAGTTTAATAAGTCTGATTCATGTACAGACTTGGCTAAATATTCCATAGCCAAGTCGAACTTCTTTCTTCTGAATTCTCAATGCTATGAGAATTATCAAACTCGTTGCAAAAGGCAATTTGCACAAAATCCGACACAGTTTTACAATTTTGTAAACTTGAAGCGGAAGCCTTCAAGATTGCCATCTTCTTTTTCTCTCGGGATGGATAAAGCTAGCAATGACTCTGATTCTGCTAACCTCTTTGCTAATTTTTTCCAATCTTATATCATTCCTCTCCACAAGAAAGTTGGAAAGTCTGATATACAAAATTACAGGGGCATTGCAAAACTATCCGCTATTCCTAAATTATTTGAAAAAATAATCACTTCAAATTTGCAGCATTTCTGCAAATCTGTTGTCTCCCCTGTAAACATGGATTCGTAAAGAATCGGTCACCTACGACCAATCTACTAGAGTTTACTTCCTTGGTAAATGATGCTTTCCATTCAAAAATGCAAACTGATGTCATTTACACTGACTTCAGTAAGGCGTTTGACTCTAAGCACCATGACATTTTACTTTTTAAACTTGAGCGAACACGTTTCCCTCCGTCTCTTTTGTTTTGTATTAGCTCTTATTTAAAAGGTAGGTCCCAAAGAGTAATACTGAGGCAAACTACCTCTAAACAGGCTCACGTTACTTCTGGTGTTCCTCAAGGTAGTCATCTTGGTCCTTTACTGTTTACTCTTTTTATAAATGATCTCCGCTCGGTAATATCACATGCCCGTGTACTCATGTATGGTGTGAAACTTATTCTATCATACACTACGTCTACAAGACGATTTGAACGCTATGCAATATTGGTGGTCGGCCAATCAATTGCATCTGAATTGTTCAAAGTGTATGTTTATGACCTACAATTGACAATACTCCATTGCAACGTATACTAACAGTTAAGGATCTAGGCGTTCTTTTTGATTCTAAACTCAACTTCAATCTGCATATAGATTATTAATTAGGTGTACTTGGATTCATTAAACGATGGTCTAAAGAGTTTAACGATCCTTTTATAACGAAACTTCTGTACATCTCTCTCGTTCGCCCTATCCTTGAATGCTGCTCTTGCATCTGGTCTCCGCAGTATATCAATAGCCAGGATCGTATTGAATCTGTTTAGAAGCAATTTCTTCTTTTTGGCTCACGAGGTTTAAATTGGGACTGTAATCTTCGGTCGCATCTTACTTCAGCAGACTGCTTCTTCTTAATCTTCCTTTGTTAACCAACCGTAGGACAGTTCTCTGTGTTGTCTTCCCACATAAGTTGATTGTTGGCGATATAGATTCTCCTCCTCTGTTAGGGCGTCTTCAATTCTCTGTTCCGTTCAGACCAACCAGAAATTATCGCCCCTTATTCTTGTCTACGTGGATTTATTATTATTATTGTTATTATTATTATTATTATTATTATTATTATTATTATTATTATTATTATTATTATTATTATTATTATTATTATTATTATTATTATTATTATTATTATTATTATTATTTATATTATTATTATTTATATTATTATTATTATTAATATTAATATTATTATTATTATTTTAATGTTTTTGTGCAAAATGTAAATGTATGTAACAGGCAGAAGGAACCATCTCCGACCCCATAAAGTATATATATTCTTAATCAGCATCAGTAGCCGAGTCGATCTAGCCATGTCTGTCGGTCTGTCCGTCCATCCGTCTGTCCGTCCGTCAGTCCGTCCGTCCGTCCGTCCGTATGTATAAACGCAAGGATCTCAGAACCTAAAAGAGCTTCTATAGAGAAAACGTGATGCAAACTATTATAATTTTTACATAGCACGCGAAAAGGATTGTGCATAGCGTAGTCTGTTGTGCACGTAGACAGGAATAAGGGGCGGTAATTTCTGGTTGGTCTAGACGGAACAGAGAATTGAAGACGCCCTAGAAGAAAAGGAGAATCTATATCGCCAATAATCAACTTATGTAGAAGGACAACACCGAGAATTGTCCTACGGTTGGTTAGCGACGGAAGGTTAAGAAGAAGCAGCCTGCTGGAGTAGGATGGCAACCGAAGATTAGGGTCCCAATTTAAACCTCGTAAGGCAAAAAGCAGAAATTGCTTCTGAACAGATTCAATACGATCCTGGCTATTGTTATACTGCGGAGACCAGATGCAAGAGCAGTATTCAAGGATAGGGCGAACAAGAGAGATGTACAGAAGTTTCGTTATAAAAGGATCGTTAAACTCTTTGGACTATCGTTTAATGAATCCAAGTACACCTTTTGCCTCATTAAAGATGGTATCTATGTGAAGATTGAAACAGAGTTTAGAATCAAAAAGAACGCCTAGATCCCTAACTGTTAGTATACGTTGCAAAAGGGTATTGTCGATTGTATAACTGACAAGATAAGGTGTAGTACGATAAAATGTCATAAACATACAATTTGCACAATTCAGATGCAAATGATTGGCCGAACACCAAAGTTGCATAGCGTTCAAATCGTCTTGTAGACGAGAATGATGTAGGGGATTAGTGTATGATAGAATAAGTTTCACATCATCCGCATACATGAGTACACGGGCATGTGATATAACAGAGGGGAGATCATTTATAAAAAGAGTAAAGAGTAAAGGTCCAAGATGACTACCTAGAAGGAACACCAGAAGTAACGTGAACCTGTTTAGATGTAGTCTGCCTCAGCATTACTCTTTGGGTCCTACCTTTTAAATAAGAATTAATCCAAAGCAAAAGAGACGGAGGGAAACCTATTCGGTCAAGTTTAAAAAGTAAAATGTCATGGTGCACAGAGTCAAACGCCCTACTGAAGTCAGTATAAACGACATCAGTTTGCATTTTCGAAAGAAAAAATTGTAAAACTGTCTCGGATTTTGGGCAAATTGCCTTTTACAACTAGTTAGATAATTCTCATAGCATTGAGAATTCAGAAGAAAGAAGTTCGACTTGGCTATGGAATATTTAGAAAAGTCTGTACACGAACCAGACTTTTTAAACTTTTTAAAATATTTAGATTTTAAGTTTTTAAGATATGACAATCTGAAAGTAAACCAGGGTGGTTTTGAAAAAGTAGTCGAAGGATTTGACTTGGGAATACTCATATCTAAGAGGGAGTTTAGGGGGCTATAAAAAAAAGTAATAGCAGTATTCATATCAACCGAGTCATATAAGAAAGACCAATCGGTTGCATAAATAAGCTGATTCAGCAATGAATAATTTCCTTTGCGAAAGCAGAGGCGGGGCTTATTGGCTGATGAGCACGAAATGAGACGATTACATTTGAACATTGTAATCTCTAAAGTACGATGATATACATCCTCAGGAAGACATAAAGGAGGGTACCTAGACACATTAGAGATAAGGTAGTCGTTAACAAATACAAGGTCAAGTGGTCTATTCAGATGATTAGAAATTGAATTGATTTGAAACAACGAAAGATCAAGCATGCAGTCTATAAAATCATGCTGTGCTGAGGGCACTAGATAATTTTCGGCAGTGAATAATGACCAAGAGATGTTCGGCAATTTAAAATCATTGAAATATAGATATTCCGTGTAGGAAAAGACACCTTAACTGACACAATCTCAGCGTCAGTAGGCGTACTAAAACAGAAAAGTTCTGACTGGAGAGTGGCTTTAACGGCAATTAACACCCTACCACCTCGAGTCGGCCGATCATTTCTATGCAAAATAAAACTATTCGAAAATACCTCAAAATCGGATATGGTTGAATTTAACCATGTTTTGAAAATGCTATTATATCCGAGTCGAAGGAAGTACTGGTCATTAAAAGATTTTTAAGCTTTGAAATAAGACCTCTGACATTCTGATAATGAATACAGATTTGGTCAGAAGATGAAGTTAGTTTTTTGGGGCAGAAATGGTACCCTGTATTGAAGGGACTGGAAGGGTGACGGGCTGGTTACGCTATTTTGGCTTGAACTCGTGAACAATCATGTGTGGAGGGCAAAATTTGGGATCACAAATGATTGGGAACATATCATGTGAAACATTCATTTTGAATGATGATATTTCACGAGGGGTGGAGAAATTAAATTTGGTTATTGACACGCTAGCAGAAGATTTGCTAGCAATATAGGCTGCCAATGACTCAGAAGTGGTGTCCGATTAAAGTCGAGACACAAAAACTTGCCTACGAGGGGCAACAACCGTTTAAGTAGGTGCCGATGGGGCTGCAGGTAATACAGGAGATGGAGGAGCTAAAGAGGCACCATGATTGTGTTTAATAATCTGGGCAAGATTACGCGCAGGTCTACCTTTGCGGCCAGGAACTGACGGGGCTGAGGCAGTTTGGATAACTGGGACAGTATCAGGTACGGACTCTACTGGAACTACTATAGGGGATGAAACGGGGGTAATTGGGCAGTCGCTTGGGGAAGGCGATAAAGACAACATTGGAGATAAATCCAAGTAGCTAGGTAGGGACAAGAAAGGCGTAGGTGTCTGAACAGACGTCACCTCCCAAGAAGTGAAGCAGGAGATAAAGAGCTTAAAAAGCAACAAAGCCCCTGGGGAAGATCGGTTGGACAACCAGACAATTAAGCTTCTGCCATACAAGGCGGTACTTTTTCTCGTCACCATTTTTAATGCAGAAGGCACATATCATCATGTTGCACAAGAGCGGAAAGCCATCTAATCAACTGGAATCCTATAGCCCCATCAGCCTCCTGCCTGCCTTTGGCAAGATTCTGGAAAGGTGCATTCTAAGAAGGATCCCCGGATACCCCGGAAATAAAACGCCTAATCCCGAAGTTCCAGTTCGGGTTTCGACTCAAACACGGTACCCCTGAGCAACTCCATCGGGTCACAAACTTTATTTTGGACGGCTTTCACAGGAAAGAGTATGTGGTGGCAGCATACCTCGACATCCAACAAGCCTTCGACCGGGTGTGGCACGCAGGACTCCTCTCCAAGATAAAGGGCAAATTAAATCCGCAGCTCTTTAACATCATTGCAAGCTTCCTGAACGAGAGGACATTTCGAGTGGTACAGGATGGCATAGCCTCTCATACCAAACGCATAAGAGCGGGCGTTCCACAAGGTAGCGTTTTGGGTCCCACACTATACAGCCTCTTCACGCACGATATGCCCACGGCAAGTGAAATGGCCCTTGTCAGTCGGCAGGATCTCCTGGTGGCTACGTTTGCTGATGACACGACAATCCTTGCCAAGAATAATTGCGTGTACGAAGCAACGGACATACTGCAGGAATATCTGAAGCGCTTCGAAAACTGGGCTTGTAGGTGGAATATCTCAGTGAACCCTCAAAAATGTGCCACGGTCACTCACACCCTGCGCAAGGACTCCAGCCCCGGACTTTTTCTCCATGGCGAGCTCTTAGAGCAGGTGCGTGTCCATAAATACCTAGGGATCACACTCGACACACGACTTACGTTCAAAAAACACGTCGCCGAGGTTACCAACAGCTTGAAAAGCAAAATCAGGCGTCTGAGCTGGCTGCTAAACCCAAATAACAAACTCTCGCTCCGAAACAAAGTACTTATCTATAAAGAAATCCTTGCCCCTGCGTGGCGATAAGGGCTCCAGGTTTACGGAATTGCCGCGAAGACGCACCTAGACAAACTTCGTATCATCCAGGCTAAGACCTTGCGAACAATCTCTGGAGCCGAATGGTATATTCGCACACGAGACATCGCAAAGGACCTTAAGGTTCTTATGGTAGGAGACGTTATGAACAATCAAGCAACAAGCTACCTATTTAAGCTCCGCAACCACCCTAACGTCCTGGCAAGGAACCTGCTAAGGACGCGAAGAAGAAGGAGGCTTAAAAAGTCATATCCAATAGACCTGGCCAAACGCCGCCTTTAATGAAGCAAAATAACATGTACATAAACACACACTATGTAAATATTTAATTTAAGCTATCATTAATCAAAACACACGCTGATAAAAGTTGCTAAGCAAGAGTAACAGAAGATTAGCCGTAAATAAAAGAATTTTAACACAAAAAAAAAAAAAAAAAAAAAACCGGCGTTTGGTTGGAGACTCGAATTTATATTTGGCAAGCAACTCAAAAACCGAGTCAAATTTACTCGACAGCTGCTTAGCCACATTATTCATTTTTAAGAATTGATTTCTCTCAGAATTATACATTCTGGAGAAATCAATTTGCTTGTCGATGCAATCTGGGCACGACCAACGCAAGCCACCGCAGCCCTTCTTGGCAACTGCAGCGATCTTGTCGCAATCACGCCCAGTGAGACCTGCACATTTAGCATGCATCATATTCTCACACAGCCAGCAATTAACAAATTGCGGCTGTGCAGAATCATCAGCCTGCTTGAACGTGCAAGGTTTCTTACAGCACGACATAATTACTACAAGCGTATACAAGTTGCGAGAGCGCAGAGCAAAACGAAAACGGTGCACAAAAATAGAGCAAGTAAACGCTCAAAAATAACTATTCGTACACAAACAAATTGTTTGGAACGAAAAGCAACAGCAAAAATTTGAGAGAGCGCGATGCACAAGCTGAAATATGCAGCAGCGAACACACGCACAAACTAGTGTATGCACAGGGGAGCACCAAAGCAAATGAGTCAAAATAGGCAATAACAACAATACGGAACTGACGCCGCGTTCAATAAATGCAATTATTAACAGACTTACGCTGCGACAACAGAATAACACTTTGCACAATTATAAAGCTTTTAAATAAAGCACAAAAAGGCCAAATTTAGAAATAAAAAGCAGGATTAAAGCGCAAAAAAATATATAAAATCTTGGAGCACAAGTAAAACACGGTTCAGGTTTCGAACTCGGAAATGACCGCATGTTTACTTTCCTTGGCAGCACTCGAACTCGCGGCAGACCGCACCACTTGCCACTGCCTCTACTCAACAGCCAGAGTAGTAATTGAATTTTATTGAAAGAAATTCTAGGAACTGCGTCGCAAGCACGTGCGCAGTCAAAATACCAAAAGACAAAACAAAAACCGATCTTAATGAAATTTTCTACAGTATATCTTATTGTACCATAGAATATTTGTGTATTCTCAGAAAGTCAGTTGCATTTAAATTGTGGCTTAAATTGTATGGCAATACAAGTTGGGTTATTAACTTGATAGGTATAAAATGAAAGATACTTGACATATATATAATATTCTAGAAGCATTATGACTCTAGTTATAATTATTTACCCAAATTGCTCAAAGTCGATAACGATTTTTATCGATTGCTTGGAAACGGAGTAAGTTATCGAATATCGGAAACAAACTTGATTTGCGCAGGCACTAGGAGAACCTACAACTAAAATTTCAAGTCTCTAGCTCTTATAGGTTCTAAGATCCTTGCGTTCATACATACGGACGGACGGACGGACAAACAGACGGACATGGCTAGATCGACTCGGCTATTGATGCTGATCAAGAATATATATACTTTATGGGGTCGGGGAGATGCTTCCTTCTGCCTGTTACATACATTTACATTTTGCACAAATACAATATACCCTGTTTACCCATTTTTAATGGGTTCAGGGTATAAAAATTATATAGTTTCACAGGTAGGGTTCGAACTCGCGACAGACCGCAACACTTGCTATGCCTCTACTCAACAGCCACACCAATAATTAAGTATTATTGAGGAAAAACGAACTAAAGTAGCATTACGGAAAAAAGCAATTACAATGCTGCTAGAATTCGATAGAATGCGAGCAGACGCGCATGAATGTGTGTGTGTACACAAATTCTTGATGTTTTCGCTAGCTGTGCCATCCAATTGCGCAGTTACATATAGCTTTGGTTTTCTCTTAACCGAACTTAATAAAATTTTCTACAGTATATATTATTGTACCATAGAATATTTAGGTATTCTCAAAAAGTGAATTGCATTAAAATTGTGGCTTAGATTGATTGGCAATATAAGTTGGGTTATTTACAGAATCTGCCCAACGAGGGAACACCTAGCCTCCTACCAAAGCTATGGATCGACTTGGTAATCTGGGCATTCAGAACTTACATTGTTTGATCTTTTTGCAGAAACGCCTCGTGCTACTCGTCGTTGATACGGGTGTAGCTGTATCTTTGTTAATTCGCGGAGATCTGCCAGTCATACAATGTGAGGTGACCTTGCAGGGCCCATCCTCCGAACAGTTCGTGGCCACCTCTCGAGCTACAGTAAGCTTGACTATTGCGAGTCGCCCAATAAAGCACGAATTCCTACTGGTAGAAGGCAATACGCCCAGTCTTCTGGGCATCGATTTTTTGCTGTGTTACCAGGCCACCGTGGATTTAAAAGTTCTCCGCCTCAATTTTGCCTGGGGTTGTGCGTCACTGTATAGGCTCAACTGAGCACCGTCCAATTTGTTATACTCAACGATTTCTGCTAGTGTCCCGCCTTACAGCGACACGCATCTGCTTCTGGACTGCTGGAACTTGGCCCTCACTCACAGCTGCCTGGCTATCTTGTTTTGGGAAGCTCTCTCGTGGACACCATAAGTGGCTCCACCATTCTGCGCGTGATAAACTTGAGCGCTCAGGAGCGCAAACTGTCGGCGTGCACAATCTTGGGTTACCTGGAAACCGTTGAATCAGCACTTCTTATACCAGCGTAGAACCCTTTGGTCACACAACCACAAATCGATTGGAGTTCGTGGCAAACCCAAGATGTATCCATTCAAATGCGCGGCGAATTGCTAAAACTTCTGAAGAGACACGAGCACATATTCGCCCAGCGCGATGATGACACTGGACGCACCAGCCTGGCCTGTCACACTATAGATACCAGCCACGCGTCCAATAAAAGATGGCTCCACGCGATTCTGCGTAGACTATCGGCGACTTAATGACATTACCGTCAAGGACTCCTATCCGCTACCCAGGATGGACGACATCCTGATGACACTACATGGCTCCCTTTGGATTTCGGCAATGGACCTGCAGAGCGGATACTGGCAGGTGGAAATGGATAAAGACTCAAGACCGAAGACGGCGTTCGCTTGCGACGCCGGCTTATATGCATTTAATGTCATGCCGTTCGGTCTGACGAATGCTCCGGCTACCTTTGAGCGGCTGATGGACAGTCTCTTCGCCGGTGCCGCATGGAAGTCGGTGCTGGTCTCGCACGGCCGAGGAGCATTTAATTCACTTACAGAAGGTTTTCGACCGTCTGGAATACGCCGGCCTAAAACTGAGTCTAAGAAAGTGTAATTTTTTCCGTACCGAAGTTAATTATCTGGGACACATTGTAAGCCACAAAGGACTGAAGGCGTGCCCCGACAAGGTTAACCAAGTAAAGGATTGGCCACGTCCCCGGAGCCAAAAAGACGTGCGGTCCTTTGTGGGCCGATGTTCCTATTACCATAAAGTAATATCGGACTTTGACACGATAGCTCGGCCGTTTCACTGAAGCCCACCATGTTTTCGCCTGGTCCCCGGCCGCCCAAGAAGCGTTCGACTCTCTCAAGGCAAAGTTAACGGAGTCGCCCGTTCTCAGCTTCGCGGATCCCAGTGGCCTTTTTATTTTAGATACCGACGCATCCAATCATGGCGCTGGAGCCGTGCTTAGTCAAAACCACGGAGGGCGAGAATGCGTTTTATAATAATACCCTAAAACTTTCAGCCCCGCAGTACAAAACTATTGCGTCACCAGGAGAGAGCTGCTGGCCGTCGTTCTGGCAACTAAGCATTTCATCACTATCTATTTGGGCGAAGATTCCTGCTCCGTACCGATCATGCAACGCTTGAGTGGCTTGGCTGGAGAAGGTCAAATTGCGCGCTGGATTGAGCACCTGCAGCAATATGACATGGATATCCAACATCGCAGTGGCAAACACCACGGATGCGAGAAAGCCGAGCAGAGCGACAATCAAGGTGTCCTGTTCCTGCAAATTCAGCCAATCGACTACGCTAAGCGACAAAACGAGGACCCGACGCTGACGATGCTGTTGTCTTGGCTGAGCAAAGGAGGGCGGTCATCCAAAAGTGCCATCTTCGGCGAGAGCCCGGAAATGAAGGCGACGCAGTGGTCATAGTGCCCAGATGCCTTCAGGAGGAGACACTTCGGAGCGTACATAATGCTACCACAGGAGGCCACTTTGGCGTCAGTAAAACGTTGGCCAAACTGAAGAACCGCTACTATTTAATTGGGCAGAGTGCGGACGTGGCAATCTGGTGCGCTCACTGCCCGAAGTGTACCGCCAGGCAAGGACCCTCTCGCCGCACGGTCGTTCGGCTGCAACACAGTTCCATTGGCGCTCCCCTCGAGCGTATTGCGATCGACATTCTGGGCCCCCTGCCCACCACCACTCTTGGCAATCGGTATATAGCAGTTGTCATGTGCTACTTTACAAAATGGCCAGAGTGTATAGCCCTCCCTAATCAGACGGCAGAAACCATAGCACGAGCACTTGTACTGGAAGTATTTTGCCGCTATGGCACCCCATTTATACTCCACTCCGATCAAGGCCGCAACTTCGAGTCGGAAGTATTCCAAGCCTGCCTTCGAATCCTCGGTGTGGAGAAAACACGCACAACGCCGTTACATCCCCAATCGGATGGGATGGTTGAACGTTTTAACCGGACGCTGCTGGACTACCTGGCCAAATTCGTCGCTGCCGACCAACGCTGCTGCCACTTGCGCTTTGGGCATACCACTCTGCCCCTCACGAAGCTACTGGATATTCGCCCGCGCAACTGATGTTTGGCCGCGAGCGTCGTCTGCCCTCGGAACTGATGTTCGGTCGCCCAACGCCCGACGCAGAAAGCTATCCCGCTTTCGACGAGCATTTAAGGGAAAATCTTAAGAAAACTCAAAAGACCGCCCGCCAACGTTTGCCGCAGAAGTAAACAAGGTGCGTTACGATCTACGTTCCCACTCTGCCGAGTTCGTACCTGGCGACTTCGTATGGTTGTACTCTCCAATGCGCAGATTTGGTGGATGCCCGAAATTACAGTCCGATTGGATCGGACCGATGACCGTAGTACGAAGCCACTCTGACTTGGTTTAAGAGGTGCGCCTCCCTGGAAAGCGCACGACAAGGACGGTTCACGTCAACCGCCTTGCCCTTTACCTCAGACCAACCACGGATGTACTCGGCCAGGAGACTCGAGTCTCAGAGGGGGGCAATGTAACGAAAATAGCGGAGCTAGCATCGTCCCTTTCCACTGTTCCTGCTTTGTCGCTACCTCCATCCGAATAGTTCGACAAATATCGCTATCACTCTATCGATATATCGGCTGGCACCCCCACCCCTATGGATGAAATGATATTGTGCAAATAAAATAATAACACAAATGGAGAGGCATGAAATTGTCACCCATATCAAAAAAATAAGATCAAAATTTGACAAATTATATAAATGTCTAACGTAAAATAGAGAAATTTGGATAAGACCTTTGGGACTTGTGACCAATGTTGATTGGTTAATTTTTTGTTTGCTATCATTTGAGCAAACATTTATAATAATATTAATATTAATAATATTCGTTGGCTGGCTCGAGGTCCGGGTTTGTAAAAACAAACATTAAAACAATTTTTTTTAATTTTTGTGTCCGATATATTTCGGTTGCACATCGGCAAACCGTCTTCAGGGCACTAACACCAAGCTTGCCATAGCAAAATTAACGGTTGCCATTGTTCGGCATCTCTGCTCCAGAAACGTAGCCATATGCTCCCACGATGGTATTAAGTTGACGAAGGATGAATCCTCTAGCCTTTTTTTGCAGTTCGGCTTGTGATGTTGGGTCAAGCTTTTGTAACAAAATCTGCACAATAATGCATCCAGCTGTTCGGTATTGCCTATGCTCTTTAACGCGCGTATATGTGCGTTGAATTGGTCGGATGACTCCCTTAGCGCCACGGCCGAACCACCTGCCTCTTGAGCCCCAATATCTGAAGTATGTGTGCCTGAAAAAACAAACGTCTATTATAAAACCTTTTCTACAACAAATTAAGTGCTATGGCATAATTATCGTTTGTTATTTCCAATGATCGAATCGCGTCCAGCGCTGAATCCTTCAGGCACGATCGATGGGAACATAAAATAAAAGTCGGCCCATTATGTGTAACCACCACTGAAAGTAGGTAACTTTATTGAGGGTAGAGCCGGCGGTGCCTTAGCTCTAACTGTCTGCGCGGGCAGCATAGATTGGTCGCAAAATGTTGAGCAGTGCAAGATTGAGACACGTTTTGCGATTTCACTCCGAACCGTAGTTCGTCGAAGTCCTCACGCAAATGGTTACCGATTTCATCAAAGTCCAGTTCTAGTTCTAGTTCTAGTTCTAGTTCTAGTTCTAGAGGCTAGTGTGAGTAATATCAAATGAGGTCTGAAGCCGCTCGATTTGCTTCAGCCTAACAATAAGACCGCACTCATCAATTGCACTAAGCGGTGAATTAGTTAGAGCATTTCGAAGTGTTTGCAAGCTGTCATAAATTGAAATGGCTTTGCGCTTCACAAAAGACACCCTGTTTTCGTTTGCCATTTGAAGCGTTGATAGAAAGCGTTTGCGAAACTGCTGATTAACTAACAACGGTGATCGCTGGTACACGCAAACCGTTCAAAAAACAATAGCTGTAAGAACTTCGGCCAACGCAAGTGTCAAGCTATGTAACGAAGCAACGGCAATAGCTTATACATAAGTAACGCACGAATGAGCAAAAAACCTTAAGCGACCGAGAGAATAGGCAAAGCGACGGAGATCGCTTATATGTATGTATAGAAACCGCACAAAACGAAATGTCAGGTGATGATCTCTTAAGATAATTGCTCTAATGTAAAGCAAATAATCTTACAACAACAAAAATCACTTCGGGGTCACCAAAATGTTGTGCTATTGAGCTTTTCCAATTTGTTTGAGTGTTTATTCCGACTTTAGAGAAGCAGGCAAACCCGAATTGGTCTGTGCTTATAATTTAAGTTTAAGAAATTAACAGTACGATTAGAAGGGCAAGCTCACCCGGTACGTGCCGATTACAGCGAAGCGACAATTGATTTTTATAATTTTAAGCAATGCAAGTGGCCGATGTGTACCAAATGCGCGTAGCGAACGAACTTACTAACTCGACGCACAGCATCGAGGCCTTCGCATAAGTAAATGCTAGGGCAATAAAATGATCATTACAGCGAAGAGCGCCAGCTTAATGAAAATGTAATCTTAAGAGCGAAGTTTAAGCAATTTCAAGAAAACTCTTTCAGTTGCGAGGTCGCTGCAGCTGTTTTGGCTGCGTAGCCAAATAATAATAATAATAATATTAATAATAATAATAATAATAATAATAAAAATAATAATAATAATAATAGTAATAATAGTAATAATAATATTATTAATAATAATAATAATAATATTAATATTCATCCCTTATAGTAGTTCCAGTAGAGCCCGTACCTGATACCGTCCCAGTTATTCAAACTGCCTCAGCTCCTGGCCGCAAAGGTAGACCTGCGCGTAATCTTGCCCAGATTGTTAAACACAATCATGGTGCCTCTTTAGCTCCTCCATCTCCTGTATTACCTGCAGCCCCATCAGCACCTACTTAAACGGTTGTTGCCCCTCGTAGGCAAGTTTTTGTGACTCGACTTTAATCGGACACCACTTCTGAGTCATTGGCAGCCTATATTGCTAGCAAATCTTCTGCTAGCGTGTCAATAACCAAATTTAATTTCTCCACCCCTCGTGAAATATCATCATTCAAAATAAATGTTTCACATGATATGTTCCCAATCATTTAGATCCCAAATTTTGGCCTCCACACATGATTGTTCACGAGTTCAAGCCAAAATAGCGTAACCAGCCCGTCACCCTTCCAGTCCCTTCAATACAGGGTACCATTTCTGCCCCAAAAACTAACTTCATCTTCTGACCAAATCTGTATTCATCATCAGAATGTCAGAGGTCTTATTTCAAAGCTTAAAAATCTTTTAATGACCAGTACTTCCTTCGACTCGGATATAATAGCATTTTCAAAACATGGTTAAATTCAACCATATTCGAACTCTTCGCAAAATACAGCATCGACAGCAACATTTGGCCAGCTCTTTTTTCTTGTTGCCGTTGCTTGATCTTTCGTTGTTTCAAATCAATTCAATTTCTAATCATTTGAATAGAACACTTGACCTTGTATTTGTTAACAACTACCTTATCTCTAATGTGTCTAGGTACCCTCCATTATCTCTTCCTGAGGATGTATATCATCGTACTTTAGAGATTACAATGTTCAATTGTAATCGTCTCATTTCGTGCTCATCAGCCAATAAGCACCGCCTCTGCTTTCGCAAAGGAAATTATACATTGCTAAATCAGCTTTTTTATGCAACCGATTGGTCTTTCTTATATGACTCGGTTGATATGAATACTGCTATTACTTTTTTTATAGCACCCTAAACTCCCTCTTAGATATGAGTATTCCCAAGTCAATTCCTTCGACTATTTCTTCAAAACCACCCTGGCTTACTCCCAGATTGTCACATCTGAAAAACGTAAAATCTAAATATTTTAAAAAGTTTAAAAGTCTGGTTCGTGTACAGACCTTGCTAAATATTCCATAGCCAAGTCAAACTTCTTTCTTCTGAATTCTCAATGCTATGAGAATTATCTAACTCGTTGTAAAAGGCAATTTGCCCAAAATCCGAGACAGCTTACAATTTTGTAAACTTGAAGCGTAAATCTTCAAGTTTGCCAACTTCTTTTTCTTTCGGGATGAATAAAGCTAGTAATGACTCTGATTCTGCTAACCTCTTTGCTAATTTTTTCCAATCAACTTACTCCTCAGTCTGTCCTAATAATATTTCTTACCCTTATACTATTTTTTCCTCTAGTTCTATACCTCCTCCTAATATTTCGCACTCCTCTCTCCTTTTAGCTATAAACTCTTTAAAATCTTCTTACTCTCCTGGGCCTGACAATATTCCTAGTTGTCTACTCAAGGAGTGTAGTTCTTCCCTTCTTTATCCATTGCAAAAGCTTTTTAATCTATCTCTTGAATCTTCTGTCTTTCCATCTATTTGGAAAGTATCTTATATCATTCCTCTCCACAAGAAAGGTGGAAAGTCTGATATACAAAATTACAGGGGCATTGAAAAACTGTCCGCTATTCCTAAATTATTTGAAAAAATAATCACTTCGAATTTGCAGCATTTCTGCAAATCAGATGTTTCCCCTGTTCAACATGGATTCGTAAAGAATCGGTCAACTACGACCAATCTGCTTGAGTTTATTTTTTATTGGTAAATGATGCTTTTCCCCTACATCATTCTCGTCTACAAGACGATTTGAACGCTATGCAACTTTGGTGTTCGGCCAATCAATTGCATCTGAATTGTTCAAAGTGTATGTTTATGACATTTCATCGTACTACACCTTATCTTGTCAGTTATACAATCGACAATACCCTTTTGCAACGTATACTAACAGTTAAGGATCTAGGCGTTCTTTTTGATTCTAAACTCTGTTTCAATCTTCACATAGATACCATCGTTAATGAGGCAAAGGTGTGCTTGGATTCATTAAACGATGGTCTAAAGAGTTTAACGATCCTTTTATAACGAAACTTCTGTACATCTCTCTTGTTTGCCCGATCCTTGAATACTGCTCTTGCATCTGGTCTCCGCAGTATAACAATAGCCAGGATCGTATTGAATCTGTTCAGAAGCAATTTCTGCTTTTTGCCTTACGAGGTTTAAATTGGGACCCTAATCTTCGGTTTCCATCCTACCCCAGCAGGCTGCTTCTTCTTAACCTTCCGTCGTTAACCAACCGTAGGACTATTCTCGGTGTTGTCCTTCTACATAAGTTTATTATTGGCGATATAGATTCTCCTTTTCTGCTCTTCAATTCTCTGTCTTCAATTCTCTGTTCCGTCTAGACCAACCAGAAATTACCGCCCCTTATTCCTGTCTACGTGCACAACAGACTACGCTATGCACAATCCTTTTCGCGTGCTATGTAAAAATTATAATAGTTTGCATCACGTTTTCTCTATCGAACTTTCTCTACCCGTAATAAAATCGTTGCTTTCAGGATACCTTCGGGAAGTCACTGACCATTCCCAGCTATGAGCAGGGGTATAGCTTGCCGGACCGGCTGTAAATTTTCCCCCACCATCTAGCTTACATTTCTATACTTTATTAACAATCTTCTTACTTTCATTTTTCTTATCCTAACACTATTATTAATTTTACTTAAGAACATTTTTTTCCTACTTACACCCTTCTGCTTAGAGGTAGGCTCTAATAGCGTCACTGACAAATTAAGCTGTGAAAAGGGGCACAGCTGGCCGGACTGGCAACTAAAACACCTCCATCGGTCGGTGATGCTATTTAGAGAACTGTGTTATCTAACTAAGCTTTTAGCATATAATTCCATTATGTATTGTTTGTATAATCTACTGAATAATGAGAAAGACACTCGTTTTGTCGACCATTAATAAATAAATAAATAAATAAATAAATAAATAATATTAATATTAATATTATTAATAATAAAAATATTAATATTAATATTAATATTATTAATAATAACAATAATAATAATAATAATAATAATAGTAACAATATTAATATTAATAATAGGAATAATAATATAAATAATAATTATAATATAATAATAATAATAACAATAATAATAAAATAAATAACAATAATAATAATAATGTTAATATTAATAATAAAAATAATAATAATAATATTAATAATAATAATAAGAATAATAATTATAATAAAAATTATTAAATTGATAATAAAAATAATAATATTAATGATAATCATTATAATAATAATAATAATAATCATTATAATTGTTTGTTATACACTGCCGATCAACTGAATAGGTTCACATAATTTTGCTTGCATTTTCATGATTTTCTTAATACATATTGAATGTACACATGTTTTTTGTATTTTATTTGTAACGTTATATTTGTGCCAATCGGTCGGCGCTTGTAAAGTCAAGTTTGCCAAGTACCGTTACTTGCACATTCTGTTTTCATATCGCGTTCGTTAAATTCTATGCAATTTTTTGGTTCAAGTGAATAGGTTCAGCTGAATGATTTTGTGTTTGTGATGAAATTCGGCGATATAACGACAAAATTTTTTTGTAAATTTATAAATTAATATATTTACTTCATATTTAATGAAAAATGGGTCGCGGAGCGCAATTATCCGACTACGAAAGAGGCCAAATCGAAGCTTATCATGAAAGTGGTCTTAGCCATCGCAAAATCGCTCAAAAAATTGGAAGAAGCCAAAATGTTGTTAGTAATTTTTTAAGAAACAAAGCCGAATATGATAAAAATATGAAGGGCGGAGTCAAATACGCAACCACTGCGACAGACAGGAGGAATATTGTTCGAGCTGGGTCCAATTCGCATCTCTCAGCACCCAAAATTAAAGAAATTTGTGGTATTAAAGCAAGTGTGTCAACAGTTAGACGTGTGATTTTGTCGGCTGATCATTTAAAAAGATTGAAACTTAAAAAAAAACCACTTTTAAATGATGCACGTAAAGCTTCACGACTGCAATTTGCGAGCAAGCACATGAGCTGGACGAAGGAGTGGCGCAACGTTGTATTTTCCGACGAAAAGAAATTCAATTTAGACGGCCCTGATGGCTACAATTATTACTATCATGATCTTCGAAAAGAGGAGCATTTCCTGAGCCGTCGCCACTCGTGTGAAGGAGGCGTAATGGTTTGGGGATCGGTATCAATCTATGGCACATGCGACCTTGAATTTGTATCTTCCAGAATGAACGCGATAACCTATAAATCCATAATTCAGAAGGCGTTTCCTCACTATACAAATATTTTTCACTCTATTCAATGGACTTACCAACACGATAACGCCCCCACTCATACTGCTAGGGTGGTAAAAGAATGGATTAAGGCTCAAAAGGTGGACTTGCTTGAATGGCCTCCATATTCGCCTGACCTTAATATAATGGAAAATGTGTGGGGGTTGTTATCGCGCAAGGTATATGAAGGAGGCAGACAATTCGACTGCAAAGAAACTTTAGTTGCGGCGATTAAAGCGGCCTGGACAACAATTTCATTGCAAATCCTGGAAAATTTGTATAGCTCCCTACCCAACCGGGTATTTGAAGTTATTTCAACAAAGGGAGGATTCACACACTATTAAAATGTATTGAAATTTCTTTAAAAATATACTAGCCTATAAGTAAACAGCAAAAAATGTGAAAATGAGCTTAAATTTTTAATTAATTTTAATTTTAATATGTTGAACCTATTCAGATGAACGAAAATAAAGCATTAATTTTGTTACTCTTTCAGATGAAAAAATAAACAAGCAATAAATATTAAGTTTATGAAAATCATACTTTGACATCTAATTAATATAAGATCAGAGAGTTATAGAAAAAAAATTTCATGTGAATCGGAACATTGGTATAGGAATTACAGCCCAATTCTTACCTCGGTGATCATGAACCTATTCAGTTGAACGGCAGTGTATGATGTTTTTATAGTGGAACTAATCAGGAAACTGTAGCGGATTCAAATGTTTCTTCTTTACTACGCATCTGTACGTCTGCATCGTTCAGTGGTTCGTAAGCGACAGACAAATGGTATACTTAAGAATAAGAATAAGCGCAAAGTAAAACATGAGACTTAAGTGTGACCTGGATTCAAGTATTAGTTGTTGCCGAAAACTTGTGCATATTTCAATACTCCTTCTCAACAATTGTATACTTGAACAGCTTATTAATAACAATTCATTTCATTAATACATTTTACATGTTTGTTTTTTTGCAAATTTTTAGTTAGTACATCGGCAACCATATCATTAGTAAATATATATTTAACATCTATTTCTCTCTTAGAATATAGCTCGCGTTTATGGTGGAACTTAATGTCGACGTGCGTACTACGTTTATGCAAAATTAGATTCTTAGCTAAGCACTGGGCGCTTTGTTTATCGCAGTACAATAAAATAGGCTTGGTTTCTACAAATCCCATTTCATGCAAAAATTTTTTAAGATATGTTGCTTCCCTTGCTGCGGTAGATAAGGCAATATATTCGGCTTCAGTATTGCTTAACGCCACCAGACTTTGTTTCTTCCATTCCCATGAAATCGCGCTGCCCGCACCAATAAAGATATATCCACTATATGATTTATGATCTGCAGCATCGTTCGCCCAGTCTGCGTCGACGTATCCATAGATCTGCTTGCCAGCGTCCTGATAGTGAAGTTTCACATTAGCCGTGCCTTTTAGATACCCTAGAACACGCTTCGCTGCAACTTCATGCTCCTTGTGAGGGCTGGCATTTCGTTGTGCCAGTTTCGCTACCGAATATAGTATGTCCGGCCTGGTTGTTATGGCCAAATATATCAATGAGCCTATTAATGATTGGTAGCTTTTTTCATTAACCATCTCGCAGTTGACGTCATCACACTTGACTTGGTGACCTGCATCCAGTGGTGTAGCTACAGGCCTACACGTTGACATGCCTCAGGTATGTAGCATTTGCTCCACATACTGCTTATGGCCGATGGTTATGTCTCCAGTCCCCCCTTCGCGCTCAATTTCTATGCTCAAGAAATGATTGGGCTGGCCGCCATCAACAACGTCAAATTCACTTTCAATGAACGCTTTGATTTTCAACAATTCGTCCATATTTGAGCTGGCAAGTAAAAGATCATCAACATAAACTGCAATTATATTAATTTTACCTTGCCCATTGCGCATATATACGCAGGGCTTGCTGACACATGGAGTAAAACTCAGTTTTCTCAAGACTTGCTTTTGCCCATAGAGAGATTTTTTCAGCTTCAAGACTTTATTAGGGAATTCATCGCTTACAAATCCATCCGGTTGTTTCATATAAACTTCCTCTGAAAGTTCACTATTCAGGTAGGCAGTAGACACGTCCATCTGATGCACAAACAACTTATGTTCGACTGCCAATGCCATAATCATTCGTACAGACGAGTATCTCACAACAGGAGAGAACGTCTCAAAGAAATCAACGCTATATCGCTGCGCGCACCCTTTGGCAACTAATCTTGAATTAAAGCGTTCTACATAGCCTTCCTTGTCAACTTTTATGCCAAAAAACCTATCGCTTTCTTATTCGCTGGCAAGTCCACAAGCTCCCATGTCTTATTGGCTTCAAGTGCCTTTATCTCCTTCTGAATCGACGCTGACCATTCTTGGCTCATTTCTGACTCATTTGCGTCGCTAACATTTTCAGGAATGACGATGTCCTCCTCACTTACTGCATTCTCATATTCGCCAGTATCTTCCCTTTCAGTATGTCGTCCTCCGATTTCAATCTCAATAATTGTGCTGCACGATTTTCAGATGCTTTTGGAAATGGTTTTACACTTATTTTACATTTTGCGCAGGTTCATTTCAAAAATTTTATTGATTGATTTTAAACCATGCACCATCTCATCAGTTGCCATTTTCCTTAAAATAGCCAGATTTAAGTGTCCAAAACGATAATGCCATTTCCATAACTCAGTGCTGCTGGCCTTAGAGTACATACACTGCTTCATTTTTACATCAATGGTGATCAAATCGCCTCTCTTGTCTGCTTTCAGTATATTCACATTATCTCTGTCTTTTATCACTGCTCTGTCTTTATCACAAATAACTCTGCATCCTTTTTCGAAATTAATATAAATAATATTAATAATAATAATAATAATAATAATAATAATAATAATAATAATAATAATAATAATAGTAATAATAATAATAGTAATAGTAATAATAATACTATTAATAATAATAATAATAAAAATAATAATAGTGATAATAATATAAATAGTAAATTAATAATAATAATAATAATAGTAATAATAATAATAATATTAATATTAATATTAACATTAATATTAATATTAAAAATATGTTACGGAACTGCTTGTTTCTCAGTAGGCCGCGCCGGCTGGCTCATCGGTTTCTCTGGGTGTAGTCCCATCCCTGGCCCGCAGTCCGCACAATCGATAACAACGAAGCTACACGTCTGTAGCAAAACAGACTTTCACAACACTATGCAAGACGAACCACATCTGGCCGTAGTTAAATGAGCTTCGGAGACAGGTGACCCAGGACGATATAGAGCCGATCCTGCGCCGCACCTGTCACACAGCATACCATATGGGTGCCCAGAAAAGCGACAGAAACCAAATAGCCTTCAAGGTAGCGTTCCTTGAATGCCGTTCGTCAGTCAAACTGATGAACTGAGCATTTGACGAATGCTTAAGTGTTGTCCACTGTCCAGATTATGCGTAGATTAGTTAGCCTGTGTTAGGATTTGTCTTCTCTCCCCCAAGTATTTGAAACTAATTAGAAAGAAAAAAATTTATTTTTGTGAGTGTTTTTGTGGTCGATGTGTATTAATTTATTATTCTTTATTAGTAAGATTTGTTAGTGGTTGTTTATGTATTTATTAAGGAGGACCCGATGAATTCGGTCGAGGACTTCGTGTTCCGCCTGGAGTTCCTGCAGAGGCAGTATCAATACCGTGGAAGGAGGTCCTGCGCGGTTTCCACCTGCTCCTGACCGGCCCCGCCCGCGAGTGGTATTGGATGCACGTGCGGCATTCTAGGGTCTGGATGCAACTGCGGCATGCCCACTTGGACAGGTTCCGGGGCTACCAGACGGAACACGATGTGATGCAGGAGCTGTTACAACGAGAGCAACCGGCCAGCGAAGGGGTGGATGATTATTTCCACCACATGCGTCAACTCGCCGCGCGATTCCAGAAGCCGCTGAGAGACCGCGAGCTGGTGAAGATTATAAAGCGTGGTTTGAAAGAAAGTCTGGCGAAATATATCTATGCCATGGACGTACTCACCGTGGATGAGCTGCGCCAAAAGTGCCTAGAAGTGGAGAGGCACATGGGTCGCAGAAGCCGGACGGGGTATCTGCAGCCGTCGCGTTGTCCTCAAGGAACGAGACCCGTAGTCCACGAGGTTGAAGTACCACCACATCGTACAGAAACGCCGCCGGGAGAACTGGAGGAAGCATTCGTGCGAGGCAGGAACTCATTCCGACTTGTATGCTGGAACTGCAGACAGTTCGATCACGTCTTTAGAGCATGCCTGTCCAAGGATCGGAAAATATTCTGCTATAGGTGTGGAAAGCCGGACACTTTCTGCTCCCAGTGTGAAAACTATCCGGGAAACCCCAGGGGGAGCGCGGTGTTGGCGGGACAGACGCGTTCCGGGACGGCGACCGCGGGGAAGCAGGAGAGGGGTACCTACCAAAGCCAATAATCATTGGAAAGGAGACGGAGATTTGGGTTAAGGATCAGGATAAGGCTAATTATAATAATAATATAAGCAAAGGAGGAACACTTAGGGGCTTACCATATGAAGAACGTGTTCGGGCATACATGTCGGCCCGAAATAGAATTTTTGGTGAGCGACAGCTGGAAGGGATGACACTAGCCACCCGGAGAGTGGTGAAGGCACGTGCGCGCTTCCGCAGACGCAGGATTACCCGGCGCCAGGTCGCCGAAGCGGTGAGACGGGAGGATAGTATGGACCCACGCGTATTCGCCGAAGTGGAAGTCGCCGGGGCCAAGATGAAAGGGTTGCTGGACACGGGGGCCTCAGTCAGTCTGTTGGGACGAGGATACCGGGAGTTAGTGGAGGAACTGGGAAGGGAAGCGCGGTCATACGAATCGATGGTGAGGACAGCGGCGGGTGCCAATCGCCCAATTTTAGGACGCGTTGTTCTGCCTGTGAAATACGGGAATAGAAAGGAAGATATCGTCTTTTACATGTGCCCGGACCTGCGACAGGAACTATACCTGGGAATCGACTTCTGGCGAGCCTTCGAGATTGTACCAGAGCTGCTCGGTCCGGCCAGAAAGTCCGAAACACCACCTGAGGCATCTGAGGTAACGGTAGCGAACCCAGAGGCTTATTACCGGGACGACGACAACGATGTGGGATCTGGACAACGATCAGAGGAGTCAGTTGGAAAGCGTGAAGCGCAGATTTCTCCAATTTGAGAAGGATGGCCTAGGGAAAACCCACCTGCTGCAGCACCGAATTCAGCTGATCGAGGGAGCAGAACCCGTGAAGGACAGACATTATCCGCTGTCTCCGGCCAAACATGAGATCGTGTGGGCCGAGGTGGATAAAATGCTAAAGTTAGGCATCATCGAGGAGAGTGACAGCCCCTGGAGTAACCGGACGGCGGTGGTGATGAGGCCTGGGAAGAACAGGTTTTGCTTAGACGCCAGGAAATTAAACAGTGTGACGGTAAAGGACGCTTACCCGCTTCCATGCATCGAGGGCATCCTATCGCGAATCGACGAGACTCATTTTATCTCTCTGGCAAATCGAGATGGAGGAGAAGAGCAGGGCGTATACGGCGTTTACTGTACCAGGGAGGCCGCTGTACCAGTTCCGCCACATGCCATTCGGGCTCTGCAACGCCGCTCAACAACTTTGCAGGCTCATGGACAAAGTAATCCCGGCGAATCTGAGGTCCAACGTGATAATATCGGCAGATTTTCCAACGCACCTAAAATACTTGGAATTGGTGGCCGAGTGTCTGAGGAACGCGAACCTAAACCATAGGCATGGCGAAGTCAAAATTCTGCTTCCGCAACGTAAACTACCTGAGTTTCATCATAGGCGGCGGGACGCTGCGCATGGATCCGGGAAGAGTAGAAGCGATCCGGAACATCCCGAATCCGAGGACGGTCAAGGAGCTACGAAGCTTCTTAGGTACAGCGGGGTGGTATCGCCGATTCATAAAGAACTTCGCCGAGATCTCGGTACCGTTGACTGATGCCCTTAAGAAGAGAACGGGTAGATTTGTGTTGAGTGACGAGGCCATAGATGCCATAGAAAGCTTGAAGTTAGCCCTCACCACAGCCCCTGTGTTAGTTCACGCGGATTTTCGAAGACCATTCTTCATACAATGCGACGCATCTCACTACGGAGTAGGAGCCGTGTTGTTCCAGCTAGACGACGAGCAACAGGAAAGGCCGATCGCATTCTTCGCGACCAAACTCAACAAGCACAAGA
This sequence comes from Drosophila littoralis, assembly GCA_018903485.1. Lineage (NCBI taxonomy): Eukaryota > Metazoa > Arthropoda > Insecta > Diptera > Drosophilidae > Drosophila > Drosophila littoralis. Next base: position 3,369 of record JAEIGF010000026.1, on the reverse strand, counting down.
TCAACTATTCGGTGACCGAGAAGGAATGCCTAGCCGCCAAACTGGCCATACATCGATTCCGGCCGTACGTGGAGATGATGCCGTTCACGGTAATCACCGACCATGCGAGCCTGCAGTGGCTTATGAGTCTCAAAGACTTGAGCAGGAGATTAGCCAGGTGGTCCCTAGAGCTGCAAGCGTTCCCTTTCTCCATGCAGTACCGCAAGGGAGCCGACAACGTCGTCGCAGACACGTTGTCCCGAAGCGTGGAAGAGGTCGAACTGACCCCGGAGGATCTGTTGGGATTTCAGACCCCGGAGTTCGAGAGCACCGAATATCGAGAGCTGATAAAAGAGATGATGAGCCAACAAGGGAAGTTGCCGGATCTTAGAGTGCAGGACGGACTTCTGTTCAAGAGGACCGTGCACGAGAGCTTGGAGGATGAGGTCGAAGGCACAAGTTGGAAGCTCTGGGTGCCGGAGTAGCTGACTGCAGGACTCGTCCAACAAGCACACGCGGACGAGACGTCAGCTCTTGGAGGCATGAGGAAAACGCTGCAACGCGCTGCGCAGGCAATATTATTGGCCCAACATGGCCATACAAGTCAGGGACTATGTACGGAAATGCGATACATGTAGAAGACCAAGGCACAAAACTACCGGAGGCAGGTCGGAATTGGGGAAGAAGTGCGCACCGACCGCCCCTTCCAGAAGCTATATATCGACTTCTTGGGGAAGTATCCACGGTCGAAACGAGGGCATGCGTGGATATTCGTCGTCGTAGACCACTTCTCGAAATTTACTTTCCTGAAGGCCATGAGGGAAGCCACCGCGGCGGATGTCGTAAACTTCCTAGTGCATGAGGTGTTCTTCAAATTTGGCGTGCCGGAAGTGATCCATTCGGATAATGGACGACAATTCGTGTCAAAGTCGTTCGATGCGATGGTCCAGGCGTTTGGCATTACTCACCTGCGCCCACCAGTGTATTCGCCTCAGAGCAACGCCGCCGAACGCGTGAACCGCACAGTGCTGTCTGCAATCAGAGCCTACCTGGGTCAGGATCATCGGGATTGGGACGCGTACCTACCAGAGGTGGAAGTGGCGATCCGGAATGCGGTCCACAGCGCTACGGGAGTGACTCCGTGCTTCGCGGTCTTTGGACAGCAGATGTACCTGAATGGTTCCAGTTACAAACTGGCCAGGAAGCTGAGATCATTGGCCGATCACAGTATTTCTGACCTTGACGCGAAGGACAGACTGGCTGTAATCCGAAGCCAAGTCAAGGACCACCTGCACACCGCATACGAGCGAAGTCGCCAACGATACGACCACCGCGCGAGCCAGCTCCATCTGGAACCGGGACAGGAAGTGTGGAGGGCAACTTCGCACTAAGCAGCTTCGGCAAAGCCTTCAATGCCAAGTTCGCCCGGAAATTCTTGAAGAGCCGAGTCGTCCGAGCCGTGGACACCAACGCCTACGAGTTAGAAGATCTCCAGGGACGCGTGCTAGGCGTCTTCCACGCAAAAGATATACGAACATAATCGTAATTTGCTCACCTCCCTGCCAGGCAATGGCGGCGGCAGAACACGTCCTCCCTTTTTTTTTGGGTCAGTGCCGAAAATATAGAGTACTTGTCGTGGGTGTGGTCTACGTTGGGCATCGTTATTAGCCGGCTGGGTCAATCCATGAAATGCGCACGCAGATTCCTTGTAACGTTCATTCATGTCGTTACAATAATCTGCGTGGTGATGTTGCATTTGACGTTATCGGCAGCACCGAGGGTTTACTTAGTTGGTTGCGTGCGATATTATCGGCCGCGCCGATATCTTTTGTCATATGGTCAGAGTATGCGGGGTGAAGCTGGGCCCACGGCGGAGCCCAAATTTTTGAAGGGTGGCAACGCCAGATGGGCAGCAACGATGCCCGTCTCGCCAATGTATGCGTGTGCCGAAATTCGGCACCGATGATGTTGCTGCCCAAATGTAAAGACAGTTCAGTTTGGTCAGCGGTCAACGGAGGGCGTGCCGTGCTTAAAGCAAGTTTAAAATTGACGAACACACAAAAAATAAAACATTTAATAAAGAGAACGACCCACGGCTCCCGCATCGAAAAGCCCGGCTCTCGGATCAGAGGAGCCAACAGAATCTCACCCAAGCCAGGATTCGGCCCAGCGGCGCATCCCTGCCCTAGCAGCGGTGCACGTCGGCCATACTCCGCGCACTTGTCAGCGGCGCAACCATCACGACGGCGAGACGAGCCACCACAGACGGGGCTCCAACGACGACGAAGCGGCCACCGGCAAGCAGAGCCAACAAAACCGGGCTCCAACGGCGAAGAGGCAGCCACAGGCGAGACCACGCCCACTTCATCACTGAGTGAGTCCGTTCCACGTCGTCCCTCCTCGCCTGAGTAAAAGGCAGAGTCGGACGCAGACTCCTCATTGGGCTCCCAAAAAGAGAACAGATTTATTTTTGAATTGTTAACTCTAGTTTTTTTGTTTATTTAATACATAATATACTTACGACAAGTTTAAATTAAGTGATTTTCCGAAAGTGCGAACAGGGAAGAAAAGGGCCCAAAGATTATTGCGTCAGCCAAGTAAGGAAAGAAATTAAAAGTTTAGATTTTGGTCAACTTAGGCACGTGTGATACCCACTTATATGTATATATATATATATGTGTTACGCGCCTCAGGTGCAGGATACACCTTATGATCGCCCTTACCGCCCCCTTACCCAGAGAGCTCTTTAGGCAGGCAAGGTAATATAAGCGCTTTAGACAAATATAATGACTTTCGTTGGAACCACATATGTATACACGCATTTATTTCAGCGGGTACTTGCTCCCCATTGGTGCAATAATTAGCTGTGTTGTTATATGTCACCTTGTTTTCCTTTCTTTTGTCGACTGGCAATAACTTCTGGCCGTGTTTTCGTCTCCTGTTCTGTACAAACGTTGCAGACAAAATGTATTCTGTACAAAAAAATATAAATTTAAAATTAGTATCAATTGTCCTAAATATAAGATATACCAATTTATCGTACGCACCTGTTAAAAAAAGGCCGGCAATGTTTGCGGGTACGAATTTATAAAATAGCCACTTGGAGATATCCTGCAAGGGAATAAGAAATAATATTAATTGTTAATAGCGATAAGACATGCAACCAATTATATACCGTACCTGAAGAGAGAAATGTCCGGCTAAATTTTCTTTGTTGGGTAGAGTTGGCATAACAGCTTGCACAGGCTGATGCAGGCCATTTAGTGGCCAAAATGTGGGAAACGAGTAGGTGATCGTCTCATGGTAGGGCGGGTACGCTGGGTCCGGAACCGGGGCCCGATCTGGAAGAGTAAGGTGGATAAATAGTGTTTTTTTGTTAATTTATATTGA
>JAEIGF010000257.1:22500-39106 GCA_018903485.1 Drosophila littoralis | reverse complement strand
TTTTTTCCAAAGGCTACCATTCACCTTAACATTTTCATGTACCAATTTAATGATACATTTATATAACTTCATTATTCTTTTTATTTTAACATAATTGACTTATGCCGGCAAGGCAACACTCCACAGTCATATGAATTTACCATATATAAAATTTTTCATATGACATGCCTTGCGCGACACCACTCCCTATATAGGTTTTTTGACACATATTCCATAATGGCGACATTTTTTCCAAAGGCTACCATTCACCTTAACATTTTCATGTACCAATTTAATGATACATTTATATAACTTCATTATTCTTTTTATTTTAACATAATTGACTTATGCCGGCAAGGCAACACTCCACAGTCATATGAATTTACCATATATAAAATTTTTCATATGACATGCCTTGCGCGACACCACTCCCTATATAGGTTTTTTGACACATATTCCATAATGGCGACATTTTTTCCAATTATTACCATACACCTCAACTTTTTCATGTAGTATTTTAATAATAAATTAATTTAATATATTATAAGTTTATAAATATATATATATATATATATATATATATATATATATATAAATCATTTATAATTTTATATGCATACAATAATCATATACAATATATCAAAAATTCATAATCACAACTATTATCCATTAGCTCCTCTTGTGTATTTTTTATATACTTTAGAAATGTCATTGTTATTATATTATTATCATATATAGGTTCAATATTGGTTTACTTACAATTTAATTATATATCTTGTAGAATAGTCTTCAATATTTGTATTATATTTAAATACATTTGTTCATCCACAAATTTCTTTATCACGTATTATACAAAATTCCATTTTGTTTTTAAAGGGGCAAAGAATAGGAAAAGGTAAATTTAAGTATTGTGTATCTTTATTTGATTTCCATTCACCAATTCCATATTTTCGTATATATATATATATACATATATTTCAATATTGCCCAAATTATTGTATTTATATATATATTGTTCTATGTTATATGGTTTCCTCAAAATTATTGAAGTTTTAATTTAGGTATTGTGCATATATATATTTTTCATATATTCCATCCGTCAAGTCAATTCCATATATTCATATTTATATCAATATTGCCGTTAGTATTGAGCATATATATATTGTTCAATGTTAAAATGTTCTCCTCAATAATAATTGTAGGTTTAATTTACGTATTGTGCATATATATTTTTACAAATGCCATCCGTCAATTCCATATTTTCATATATATATCAATATTGCCTTAAGTATTGAATATATATATATATTGTTCAATGTTAAATGCTTCCCTCAATAATAATTGATGTTTAAATCTAAGAATTGTGTATATATATTTTTCATATATTCCATCCGTCAATTCCATATTTTCATATATATCAATATTGCCTAGTATTGAATATATATATTGTTCAATGTTAAATGCTTTCCTCAATAATAATTAAGTTTTATTTTATATATATTTTTCATATATCCATCCGTCAATTCCATATTTTCATATATATATCAATATTGCCTTAAGTATTGAATATATATATATTGTTCAATGTTAAATGCTTTCCTCAATAATAATTGATGTTTTAATTTAGGTATTGTGTATATATATTTTTCATATATTCCATCCGTCAATTCCATATTTTCATATATATATCAATATTGCCTTAAGTATTGAATATATATATATTGTTCAATGTTAAATGCTTCCCTCAATAATAATTGAAGTGTTTAATTTAAGTATTGTGTATATATATTTTTCATATATTCCATCCGTCAATTCCATATTTTCATATATATATCAATATTGCCTTAAGTATTGAATATATATATATTGTTCAATGTTAAATGCTTTCCTCAATAATAATTGAAGTTTTATTTTAGGTATTGTGTATATATATTTTTCATATATTCCATCCGTCAATTCCATATTTTCATATATATATCAATATTGCCTTAAGTATTGAATATATATATATTGTTCAATGTTAAATGCTTTCCTCAATAATAATTGAAGTTTTAATTTAGGTATTGTGTATATATATTTTTCATATATTCCATCCGTCAATTCCATATTTTCATATATATATCAATATTGCCTTAAGTATTGAATATATATATATTGTTCAATTTTAAATGCTTTCCTCAATAATAATTGAAGTTTTATTTTAGGTATTGTGTATATATATTTTTCATATATTCCATCCGTCAATTCCATATTTTCATATATATATCAATATTGCCTTAAGTATTGAATATATATATATTGTTCAATGTTAAATGCTTTCCTCAATAATAATTGAAGTTTTAATTTAGGTATTGTGTATATATATTTTTCATATATTCCATCCGTCAATTCCATATTTTCATATATATATCAATATTGCCTTAAGTATTGAATATATATATATTGTTCAATTTTAAATGCTTTCCTCAATAATAATTGAAGTTTTAATTTAGGTATTGTGTATATATATTTTTCATATATTCCATCCGTCAATTCCATATTTTCATATATATATCAATATTGCCTTAAGTATTGAATATATATATATTGTTCAATGTTAAATGCTTTCCTCAATAATAATTGAAGTTTTATTTTGAGGTATTGTGTATATATATTTTTCATATATTCCATCCGTCAATTCCATATTTTCATATATATATCAATATTGCCTTAAGTATTGAATATATATATATAATGTTCAATGTTAAATGCTTTCCTCAATAATAATTGAAGTTTTAATTTAGGTATTGTGTATATATATTTTTCATATATTCCATCCGTCAATTCCATATTTTCATATATATATCAATATTGCCTTAAGTATTGAATATATATATATTGTTCAATGTTAAATGCTTTCCTCAATAATAATTGAAGTTTTAATTTAGGTATTGTGTATATATATTTTTCATATATTCCATCCGTCAATTCCATATTTTCATATATATATCAATATTGCCTTAAGTATTGAATATATATATATTGTTCAATTTTAAATGCTTTCCTCAATAATAATTGAAGTTTTAATTTAGGTATTGTGTATATATATTTTTCATATATTCCATCCGTCAATTCCATATTTTCATATATATATCAATATTGCCTTAAGTATTGAATATATATATATTGTTCAATGTTAAATGCTTTCCTCAATAATAATTGAAGTTTTAATTTAGGTATTGTGTATATATATTTTTCATATATTCCATCCGTCAATTCCATATTTTCATATATATATCAATATTGCCTTAAGTATTGAATATATATATATTGTTCAATTTTAAATGCTTTCCTCAATAATAATTGAAGTTTTATTTTAGGTATTGTGTATATATATTTTTCATATATTCCATCCGTCAATTCCATATTTTCATATATATATCAATATTGCCTTAAGTATTGAATATATATATATTGTTCAATTTTAAATGCTTTCCTCAATAATAATTGAAGTTTTATTTTAGGTATTGTGTATATATATTTTTCATATATTCCATCCGTCAATTCCATATTTTCATATATATATCAATATTGCCTTAAGTATTGAATATATATATATATGTTCAATGTTAAATGCTTTCCTCAATAATAATTGAAGTTTTAATTTAGGTATTGTGTATATATATTTTTCATATATTCCATCCGTCAATTCCATATTTTCATATATATATCAATATTGCCTTAAGTATTGAATATATATATATTGTTCAATGTTAAATGCTTTCCTCAATAATAATTGAAGTTTTAATTTAGGGTATTGTGTATATATATTTTTCATATATTCCATCCGTCAATTCCATATTTTCATATATATATCAATATTGCCTTAAGTATTGAATATATATATATATGTTCAATGTTAAATGCTTTCCTCAATAATAATTGAAGTTTTATTTTAGGTATTGTGTATATATATTTTTCATATATTCCATCCGTCAATTCCATATTTTCATATATATATCAATATTGCCTTAAGTATTGAATATATATATATTGTTCAATGTTAAATGCTTTCCTCAATAATAATTGAAGTTTTATTTTAGGTATTGTGTATATATATTTTTCATATATTCCATCCGTCAATTCCATATTTTCATATATATATCAATATTGCCTTAAGTATTGAATATATATATATTGTTCAATTTTAAATGCTTTCCTCAATAATAATTGAAGTTTTATTTTAGGTATTGTGTATATATATTTTTCATATATTCCATCCGTCAATTCCATATTTTCATATATATATCAATATTGCCTTAAGTATTGAATATATATATATTGTTCAATGTTAAATGCTTTCCTCAATAATAATTGAAGTTTTAATTTAGGTATTGTGTATATATATTTTTCATATATTCCATCCGTCAATTCCATATTTTCATATATATATCAATATTGCCTTAAGTATTGAATATATATATATTGTTCAATGTTAAATGCTTTCCTCAATAATAATTGAAGTTTTATTTTGGGTATTGTGTATATATATTTTTCATATATTCCATCCGTCAATTCCATATTTTCATATATATATCAATATTGCCTTAAGTATTGAATATATATATATATTGTTCAATGTTAAATGCTTTCCTCAATAATAATTGAAGTTTTATTTTAGGTATTGTGTATATATATTTTTCATATATTCCATCCGTCAATTCCATATTTTCATATATATATCAATATTGCCTTAAGTATTGAATATATATATATTTGTTCAATTTTAAATGCTTTCCTCAATAATAATTGAAGTTTTATTTTAGGTATTGTGTATATATATTTTTCATATATTCCATCCGTCAATTCCATATTTTCATATATATATCAATATTGCCTTAAGTATTGAATATATATATATTTGTTCAATGTTAAATGCTTTCCTCAATAATAATTGAAGTTTTATTTTAGGTATTGTGTATATATATTTTTCATATATTCCATCCGTCAATTCCATATTTTCATATATATATCAATATTGCCTTAAGTATTGAATATATATATATTGTTCAATTTTAAATGCTTTCCTCAATAATAATTGAAGTTTTAATTTAGGTATTGTGTATATATATTTTTCATATATTCCATCCGTCAATTCCATATTTTCATATATATATCAATATTGCCTTAAGTATTGAATATATATATATTGTTCAATGTTAAATGCTTTCCTCAATAATAATTGAAGTTTTAATTTAGGTATTGTGTATATATATTTTTCATATATTCCATCCGTCAATTCCATATTTTCATATATATATCAATATTGCCTTAAGTATTGAATATATATATATTGTTCAATGTTAAATGCTTTCCTCAATAATAATTGAAGTTTTATTTTAGGTATTGTGTATATATATTTTTCATATATTCCATCCGTCAATTCCATATTTTCATATATATATCAATATTGCCTTAAGTATTGAATATATATATATTGTTCAATGTTAAATGCTTTCCTCAATAATAATTGAAGTTTTAATTTAGGTATTGTGTATATATATTTTTCATATATTCCATCCGTCAATTCCATATTTTCATATATATATCAATATTGCCTTAAGTATTGAATATATATATATTGTTCAATTTTAAATGCTTTCCTCAATAATAATTGAAGTTTTATTTTAGGTATTGTGTATATATATTTTTCATATATTCCATCCGTCAATTCCATATTTTCATATATATATCAATATTGCCTTAAGTATTGAATATATATATATTGTTCAATGTTAAATGCTTTCCTCAATAATAATTGAAGTTTTATTTTAGGTATTGTGTATATATATTTTTCATATATTCCATCCGTCAATTCCATATTTTCATATATATATCAATATTGCCTTAAGTATTGAATATATATATATTGTTCAATTTTAAATGCTTTCCTCAATAATATTTGAAGTTTTAATTTAGGTATTGTGTATATATATTTTTCATATATTCCATCCGTCAATTCCATATTTTCATATATATATCAATATTGCCTTAAGTATTGAATATATATATATTGTTCAATGTTAAATGCTTTCCTCAATAATAATTGAAGTTTTAATTTAGGTATTGTGTATATATATTTTTCATATATTCCATCCGTCAATTCCATATTTTCATATATATATCAATATTGCCTTAAGTATTGAATATATATATATTGTTCAATGTTAAATGCTTTCCTCAATAATAATTGAAGTTTTAATTTAGGTATTGTGTATATATATTTTTCATATATTCCATCCGTCAATTCCATATTTTCATATATATATCAATATTGCCTTAAGTATTGAATATATATATATTGTTCAATTTTAAATGCTTTCCTCAATAATAATTGAAGTTTTAATTTAGGTATTGTGTATATATATTTTTCATATATTCCATCCGTCAATTCCATATTTTCATATATATATCAATATTGCCTTAAGTATTGAATATATATATATTGTTCAATGTTAAATGCTTTCCTCAATAATAATTGAAGTTTTAATTTAGGTATTGTGTATATATATTTTTCATATATTCCATCCGTCAATTCCATATTTTCATATATATATCAATATTGCCTTAAGTATTGAATATATATATATTGTTCAATGTTAAATGCTTTCCTCAATAATAATTGAAGTTTTAATTTTAGGTATTGTGTATATATATTTTTCATATATTCCATCCGTCAATTCCATATTTTCATATATATATCAATATTGCCTTAAGTATTGAATATATATATATATTGTTCAATGTTAAATGCTTTCCTCAATAATAATTGAAGTTTTAATTTTGGGTATTGTGTATATATATTTTTCATATATTCCATCCGTCAATTCCATATTTTCATATATATATCAATATTGCCTTAAGTATTGAATATATATATATTGTTCAATGTTAAATGCTTTCCTCAATAATAATTGAAGTTTTATTTTAGGTATTGTGTATATATATTTTTCATATATTCCATCCGTCAATTCCATATTTTCATATATATATCAATATTGCCTTAAGTATTGAATATATATATATTGTTCAATGTTAAATGCTTTCCTCAATAATAATTGAAGTTTTAATTTTAGGTATTGTGTATATATATTTTTCATATATTCCATCCGTCAATTCCATATTTTCATATATATATCAATATTGCCTTAAGTATTGAATATATATATATTGTTCAATGTTAAATGCTTTCCTCAATAATAATTGAAGTTTTAATTTAGGTATTGTGTATATATATTTTTCATATATTCCATCCGTCAATTCCATATTTTCATATATATATCAATATTGCCTTAAGTATTGAATATATATATATATTGTTCAATGTTAAATGCTTTCCTCAATAATAATTGAAGTTTTAATTTAGGTATTGTGTATATATATTTTTCATATATTCCATCCGTCAATTCCATATTTTCATATATATATCAATATTGCCTTAAGTATTGAATATATATATATTGTTCAATGTTAAATGCTTTCCTCAATAATAATTGAAGTTTTAATTTAGGTATTGTGTATATATATTTTTCATATATTCCATCCGTCAATTCCATATTTTCATATATATATCAATATTGCCTTAAGTATTGAATATATATATATTGTTCAATTTTAAATGCTTTCCTCAATAATATTTGAAGTTTTAATTTAGGTATTGTGTATATATATTTTTCATATATTCCATCCGTCAATTCCATATTTTCATATATATACAATATTGCCTTAAGTATTGAATATATATATATTGTTCAATTTTAAATGCTTTCCTCAATAATATTTGAAGTTTTAATTTAGGTATTGTGTATATATATTTTTCATATATTCCATCCGTCAATTCCATATTTTCATATATATATCAATATTGCCTTAAGTATTGAATATACATATATTGTTCAATGTTAAATGCTTTCCTCAATAATAATTGAAGTCTTTTTTCTGGTATCACCATTTTTATATATTTTCGTTCATCCAATAATTTCATTATCTTGTATATAACTTAATGTTTAGTTTAAACATGTTTGTTTTCAATACTGCCCCTTCAGTATTGTATATATATTGATCATCAAATGATCAATTTTATTTATATGTTTGTGTTATTGAAACATATAAATCTTTAAAAGCAACGCAGACGAAACTTTCATACAGTAGGCAAAAACATACACCAAAATATATATAACAATAAGATTGATAATATATTTTAAGCGAATGTATAACCCAATCATACGAATTATGTTCGTCTTCTCTTTCTTTTTATCGAATCATCAAGCAAAGGATAAGCTTCAGTGGATCGCAGTATGGCAGCTGCTCAACCACTTACAACACCTTGCCTGTTACAAAAGTCGTTTACAATTGATTCTAGGCTTTGTCATTGTATTAAATAATGTTTTAAAATATAACTAGCGCGGCATCAGGTGATCGGAGATCCTCCCAATTTACTATGTTATAAATAACATTGGCATCACATCCATTGTCGTTAATAAAATAAATTAAAAACTTTTAATGGTTTAGAAGCCATACAATGCAAATTGCCCCTTATTTATCATTGCAGTCCAGCACGGATACGACCTTAGAGGCGTTCAGGCATAATCCAACGGACGTAGCGTCATACCACTGTTCGCTCGAACAAGTATTGTGCCATTGGTCCGTACCTGCGGTTCCTCTCGTACTACGCAGGAATGCTGTCGCAACAACGTTTTGTCATTAGTAGGGTAAAACTAACCTGTCTCACGACGGTCTAAACCCAGCTCACGTTCCCTTGCATGGGTGAACAATCCAACGCTTGGTGAATTTTGCTTCACAATGATAGGAAGAGCCGACATCGAAGGATCAAAAAGCGACGTCGCTATGAACGCTTGGCCGCCACAAGCCAGTTATCCCTATGGTAACTTTTCTGACACCTCTTGTTAAAAACTCTTTAAACCAAAAGGATCGATAGGCCGAGCTTTTGCTGTCCCTGTGTGTACTGAACACCGAGATCAAGTCAGCATTTGCCCTTTTGCTCTATGTGTGGTTTCTGTCCGCACTGAGCTGGCCTTGGGACACCTCCGTTATTATTTGAGAGATGTACCGCCCCAGTCAAACTCCCTACCTGGCAATGTCCTTGAATTGGATCATACCTGAGTAATTGGAGTTATACCAAATTTTTAAATCAAGAATACATAAATGCATTCTCTCATTAAAGAATTTGTTTGCGATTATATAACAAACTCGTGATACTTTGATCAAGAAGCTTGCATCAAAACCCAATACCATAAGACATAATAATTATATCCGTATAATGGCTAGGAAATGATACACGTTCCATTTAATCAAGTAAGTAAGGAAACAATAAGAGTAGTGGTATTTCATTGTCGATACCAAACCGAAGTCTAATATCTCCCACTTATTCTACACCTCTTATGTCTCCTTACACTGCCAGATTAGAGTCAAGCTCAAAAGGGTCTTCTTTCCCCGCTAATTATTCCAAGCCCGTTCCCTTGGCTGTGGTTTCGCTAGATAGTAGATAGGGACAGAACGTCTACATTTGTTTAACGTGGCGTGTACCCCGTAGGGGTTTACTACCACGGTATTCGAAAATACAGCGAGCCGAAACAAAGCGTCGGACTAGCGCCCCTCTAAGACACTGCATGAGCAGTGCCCCTTCGGTACCAATTTGAATGCATGTTTGTCGTCCATGACATTCCCCCTTGGTGGGGAGCGAGGCCTATCTAAACCTCTGCTGGTCTATGGGTACAGCACCCGGTTGACACGCAACTCCACGCCGAGTGAAAACTCTCCCCGCATTTGGGTATCAAACACACAGCCACCACGATACTCCCCGAAGGGCCGCACCAACTAACCAGGACGGAACAAGTTCCGTGGGCTCCTGGTTACCCGTGGTACCAAATTACAGCTTTGGTCGGCTGTTCGTAGCAATTGCCACTCCCCAGTTTTGTTGACGACAAACACGGAATGGGTCGTCCATTGGGCGACTCACCCCAATTGGGGCTTGTCTTCCAGATTAAGCTCTGGCCGGCAATCCCAGTTTTGGCTAACGTCAGCCCGGCACTGGTCGGCCCTGTGTGGCTGCACTTCGCTCCATCCCTCGCCGCCGTCTAGCAAACACCGCCCGCGCAAACATCTCCAGGAGTCGTAGCCGCTCTGGTGTCTCCAGGACCCGGGAAAAGTCCCAACGGGTACCTTCTCTCCTGACACCAAGTCCGTCGAGGTCTCGCAGATCTGCATAGAGTGGGCAAGCAACTAGCACGTGCTGCCAGTCTTCATGCTCCGCACCGCATTGACATGCGGGCGTTGCACTCAGACTTCTCTGATGCAGAAATGCATTTAGCGACCCGTGGCCCGTCAGCAAGAATCCAGCGTGAAGACCGAATCCAAAGTCTCGCCGGCTGTAAACGAAGCATGCGTCCGGGATAAACTGATGAGTCGGTCGACCGTGCTCATCACCATCCCATCTCCGTTGCCACTCGGAGCACATGCCTTCGTCCAGCAACGCCTTCATCTGCCTCTGGTCTAGATTTGCCACATCTAGACCGAACAGCCAGTCACTATCCTCCAGCGGGTGGGCACGCTTGACCTTGAATCTGATTGCCAATTGCTTGGCAACCAAATCCAACGGCGGAGCTCCAGCAAGCACCTGCAGTGCCACGGTGGACACTGTACGGCATACCGGTAGGCATCCTAAGAGTATGACTCTTTGGCAGGAGATGAGGCGCCTCCTGGCCCCCGACTCTCCCCTGACCGCGGAATACCATACCGAGGCACCAAACAGTGCGCAAGGCACCATGAGTCCGGCATATATAGTGCGTCTGGCTCGGGGACTGAGGCCCCAGTCAACCCGTAGAACGCGACCTAATGCTCCGACGACTCCAGTCAGCTTATCCCGCAATCCTGCGATATGCGGCTGAAAGTTCAACCGTTCGCCGACTGTGATGCCAAGGTACCGGTACTTGACGACGTATGGTAGGCTTGCTCCTGCAAACCGTACCACGGGCGGCCTGGAAACGGCAAAACGCCCCTTCAGCATCATCATTGCCGTCTTGCTGGTTGAGATCGACACTCCGACCTCGGCTCCCCAAGCTCCCACGACGGACATCAGCTCAGCTGCTCGACGCTCCAGTTCAGCTCTCGACCTTCCCTCGACAAGAACCAGCAGGTCATCGGCGTATGCACTAAATGTGCACAAGGGCTCCAGGCGTTGGAGCAGGACATCCATCATGGTGTTCCAGATGAACGGCCCACTGATGGATCCCTGGGGGCACCCTCGTGTGACCTCCACCTCGACTTCGCCACATCTGCTGGTCATCCTGGCTTTCCTGCCACAGAAGAAGCTTCTCCACAAGCTAGCTTCCTTGCATCCCGCATCGATCAAGCGGCGCATCGCGGCGCTCCACTCGATGTTGTCAAAGGCGCCCTTAAAGTCCACGAAAAGACCAAGTACGTATACCGCCTGGCTGGCGGCAACGCTGGTCATTACGTGCTTCCAGGCGTCCTCGACACAGCGTCCAGGTCGAAAGCCAAATTGCCATCTATTTCCATCAGGAAGCACCTCCTTCATTCGATCCACCATGATCCCCTCAAGCACTTTGCCAAACACTGGCAACAGGCAGATGCCCCGATAGGAAGCTGGATCGCTCCTATCCTTGTCGGGGCCCTTGAGGAGCGCAACCACACGCGGGCACTTCCACTCAAGGGGAAAGTATCCTTCTGCCAGGCAGCGGGAATACAACGCTGTCAGGTGCTCGGGGATGGCACGCCATACCGCCTTGCAGATCCCACCTGTAATGCCGTCAAGCCCGGGAGAGCGCCTGCTCTTCAACCGAGCGACGCATACTCCAACCTCGAAAGCTTCGAGCGCTGGAGCAGCTTCGTCCGGAATGACGATGTCTTCACTCGACTCCGCAACTGGAAAAAAGCTGTGGAGGAGGAGACTCGCGCAGTCGTGCCATGTTACGACCAGCCCGTCATCCGAACGAAGGCACCTCAAATCGGTAGACCGCTTTCGTCCCCGGCATATCCGGTAGACGTGCCCCCACGGATCGTCTCTGTGGTCTCCAACGAAGCGTCGCCAGTTTTCCTCCTTCGTCTTCAGGATGAGCGTCTTGAACTCGCGGACGGCTGTCCGCAGATGAGCTGCAAGATACGGTGCAGATTCATGACCTCTGCGCCGTGCATCCTGGAGCCTCCGCCTCAGTCTCCTGACCTCCCGGCGTTTGGTACTCAGTTCGGCAGTCCACCATTTAACTTTTCCCTGGGCTCTCGACGGTCTGCGGCCTAACACTCTGTCGCACACAGACTGTACGGCAAGGCGTAGGGCAGACACCGCGGTATCCAACGGCAACATCCTAATATCCTCCTGGGAAAGGTGCTCCTCGATTTCCTCTACCAGCTCCGAGTCGAACAATCGCCAATTAGCATTCGCGAGCTTCCAGGACGGCACAGGAGCATAGCTCTCAACTGCATTTGCTGGGGATGGCGAAGTCACAACAGTAATCATGTTGTGGTCGCTCAAATCCCACTCGTCCACACTCCAGTCATACGCGGCCCACGTAGACGCTGCTTCGTTCACGATTGTTACGTCGATATCGCTCTGTCCTCTTCGATTATCGAACGTGTACACCTCGCTGACTTGATTTAGCACGCTGGCACGACTTCCGAGTATCCACTCATCTAGCTGTTCGCCTCTTCTGTAGTTCAGCTGGCCACGAAAGAATTCGTGACGTTTGCTGAACCACAAGGGAGACACAGCGTTTGCGTCCAGGCTAAAAATGACCGGTGTACTGCTCGCCAGTAGCAGTATGGCATCCATATAGCTTAGTATCCTCGTCAAGTCAGCATGAGCATGGCAGTATATGGAGGTCAAGTAAACTGTGCCATGTTTACCTGTGACCCTCACACATACTCCAGCCTCGGTGGTCAGCGACTCCACTGGTAGGCAGATGGCATCTGGGTCGTCGATGATGACAGCAGCGCTCTTTTTCCTGTCCTCGACAGTGTGGCTTCCGAAAACGCGCATCCCGGCTGGGAAGCCCGTCATCCTTCCACCGACGTCCACATAAGGCTCCTGCAGCAGCGCAAAGGAGTGGCCGTGGTCACGCATACGTACACCGATATCGATGCACGCAGCGCGGCCGCGGCCACAGTTGGCTTGGATGAAGCTAAACATTAATGTTTAGCTTGCACCCTCGCCAACACTGCGCCATAAATCGGGCAAGACCCCGAAAGCATATAATGCCCCGATGGTAGCCCCTTAAAGCGGCAATTCCGGCAGTCCACCGGATTAGCGCACTTGGCTGCGATATGCCCCATCTGTCCACACTGTCGGCATACGTCCTGTTTGAGGCGGCACTCCGACACCTTGTGGTCGAAGCCGACACACCTATGGCAAGCATAGGTGCGGACGAGGGACCGGCATCGGTACGAAAACCACTTGATATAGACCCGTCCGGTCTTTTCAAGTGTCGCCAGGGCCCTCTCGTCAACTTCTAGCGTCAGATTAACGCTGGCGCCATCAGTGACGGACCACGGCTTCGACTCAAGGTGAACCGCCTTGTTGAACGCCGCTGCTGTCATCTCCTCCTTAAAATTGTTTATGTAGAGTTCCTCCATAAACACCTCCGGCAAGATGGATGTGTCCACATCAAACACCGTAATTCTCGGCTTTAGCCCCTTGTTCGCTTGGACGCTGAGTCCAACCTCCGCAAATTTGTTGCTTGCCATCACCTTAGTGAGCTCGCCCTTCGACGGTGTGCGGATCACTGCACCTCCTCGCCTGAGCTCTCGCACCTCGTGCACCCGCACTCCAAGGGTGGGTGCGACCTCCTCCATAATCCGTTTGGCTACGGCCTTGCCGGACTCGCTCGGGTCCCGACTCGTGACCACCGCGGACCACGTCTCAACTGGCTTGTTGATCCGTGGGGCGGCGATCGGCACTCCTGGGACGGGGACAGCGGTACGGGCAACATGGTGGGCAGCATGGTGGGCAGCATGGTGGGCAACATGGGCGACGTTGTGGGCAGCAGCTGGGGTGGGGGCGGCAAACTGCTCTCCGGGCAGTCTGCTTGAGAGGCTCTCAAGCAGAGCGTTCCGCACCGCCAGCGACATGGACAGCTCCTCCAGTCGCTGCATGGCGGTTGAAACCTCGCGTGCAGCCTGCGGTTCAACTCCCACCAAGGCAAGGCGGATCATATTACCAGCCGCCGAGAGCTCCGCGATGATCGCCGGGGTCCCTTCAGCCGCAATCCTCCAAGCTGGGGTTCTCGCGGGCGGGGGGGCGGCAGGGGCAGCGGCAGCGGCTCCGCGGTCCTCTTTCTCAACGGCAGCGGCAGCTGCTCTTTTTGGAGCCGCTCTTGCGGCGGGCCTTGCAAACTCCTCCGAGCTTTCCAGCGCCTGCCTCTTCGCGTCGACGGGCACGCAAGGGGGGGACAACGTGGCGCGGCCCTTCCCCTTCTTCGCCTTCTTCTTACAGCCGGCGGCGACGCTGGCGACCGACTCGGCACTCGACTCCGTGCCGGTCACGCTACTGGCGTCCATTTTGGTGGCGCCCTCCGTCGGATAGCTTGCGCTTTTTCCCGGACCCGAACCGCTTAGCAGATCCACAAACCGCACTGCTTTAAAAAATCGTTCCACTGCTTCGCACTGCTTTGCACTGTACACACTGCTTAGTAAGCAGTTAACTGTTTTGAACTGCTTTTAGCACAAGCAGTTTTATTGCACTTTACCGCAATTTTTCGCAGGTTTTACCGCTATTGTTTTATTGCTTTGTTTTTCTCAAAAATGAACACCTGCGCCTTGGCTTATGTTCGCACACAGAAAAAACTCCGCAACACGTCTGCTCGCGACGAACGTCTGGAACAAACTGAGTAGATAGGGACAGTAGGAATCTCGTTAATCCATTCATGCGCGTCACTAATTAGATGACGAGGCATTTGGCTACCTTAAGAGAGTCATAGTTACTCCCGCCGTTGACCCGCGCTTACTTGAATTTCTTCACTTTGACATTCAGAGCACTGGGCAGAAATCACATTGTGTCAACACCCGCTAGGGCCATCACAATGCTTTGTTTTAATTAGACAGTCGGATTCCCCAAGTCCGTGCCAGTTCTGAATTGATTGTTAATTGATAATCGTTATAATTTAAAAGAACTAATTGGTTGCCCAACTAGTATTCTTAAAAATTTTAGCAAGAAAGTTCCACAATTGGCTACGTAACTAAACTATCCGGGGAACAAGAAACTACCATAAATGATAGAAACTTTATTTACCCAGAACGAGCACATAAACCATGTTATTGTTTCCCAATCAAGCCCGACTATCTCAATCTTCAGAGCCAATCCTTATCCCGAAGTTACGGATCTAATTTGCCGACTTCCCTTACCTACATTATTCTATCGACTAGAGACTCTTCACCTTGGAGACCAGCTGCGGATATTGGTACGGCCTGTTGAGAAGTTTGCGTGTCCCCACCATAAATTTTCAAGGTCCGAGGAGAAAATATCGACACAACAGTATATGTCATGCTCTTCTAGCCCATCTACCATATCTCTCTGCGAAAGACTTCCATGGTAGTACGGCTATAAAACAGAAAAGAAAACTCTTCCGATATCTCTCGACGGCTTCTTTATGGTCGTTCCTGTTGCCAGGATGAGCACGAGGCCCATATTTAATAACAAACGGATACTCAACAGGTTACGGAATTGGAACCGTATTCCCTTTCGTTCAAAATTATTCAAGTGTATAAAAATCGGTTAGATGACAAATATATTTAGATTTTTCTTTACTTGAAAATTTTCGGCTTTCGCCTTGAACTTAGGACCGACTAACTCGTGATCAACCACTGTTCACACGAAACCCTTCTCCACTTCAGTCCTCCAAGGTCTCATTCGATTATTTGCTACTACCACCAAGATCTGTACCAATAGCGGCTCCATGCAGGCTTACGCCAAACACTTCTATGCACACCATTGTACCTTCCTACTCACTAAAGTTTCAAAATTTATATTACAAGTAATATAAACCATCTACTTTAGCGGTAATGTATAGGTATACAACTTAAGCGCCATCCATTTTAAGGGCTAGTTGCTTCGGCAGGTGAGTTGTTACACACTCCTTAGCGGATTTCGACTTCCATGATCACCGTCCTGCTGTTTTAAGCAACCAACGCCTTTCATGGTTTCTGTATGAGTTGTTAATTTGGGCACCGTAACATTACGTTTGGTTCATCCCACAGCGCCAGTTCTGCTTACCAAAAGTGGCCCACTGGGCACATTATATCATAACCTTAAACTTCATATCAAGAAAGTTAAGGTTCTTACCCATTTAAAGTTTGAGAATAGGTTAAGATCGTTTCGACCCTAAGGCCTCTAATCATTCGCTTTACCAGATAAGATTATTTTATACAACAGTTAAATGCACCAGCTATCCTGAGGGAAACTTCGGAAGGAACCAGCTACTAGATGGTTCGATTGGTCTTTCGCCCCTATACTCAATTCTGACAATCGATTTGCACGTCAGAACTGTTTCGGTCTTCCATCAGGGTTTCCCCTGACTTCAACCTGATCAAGTATAGTTCACCATCTTTCGGGTCACAG
>JAEIGF010000257.1:5000-17500 GCA_018903485.1 Drosophila littoralis | reverse complement strand
AGGCAACACTCCACAGTCATATGAATTTACCATATATAAAATTTTTCATATGACATGCCTTGCGCGACACCACTCCCTATATAGGTTTTTTGACACATATTCCATAATGGTGACATTTTTTCCAAAGGCTACCATTCACCTTAACATTTTCATGTACCAATTTAATGATACATTTATATAACTTCATTATTCTTTTTATTTTAACATAATTGACTTATGCCGGCAAGGCAACACTCCACAGTCATATGAATTTACCATATATAAAATTTTTCATATGACATGCCTTGCGCGACACCACTCCCTATATAGGTTTTTTGACACATATTCCATAATGGTGACATTTTTTCCAAAGGCTACCATTCACCTTAACATTTTCATGTACCAATTTAATGATACATTTATATAACTTCATTATTCTTTTTATTTTAACATAATTGACTTATGCCGGCAAGGCAACACTCCACAGTCATATGAATTTACCATATATAAAATTTTTCATATGACATGCCTTGCGCGACACCACTCCCTATATAGGTTTTTTGACACATATTCCATAATGGTGACATTTTTTCCAAAGGCTACCATTCACCTTAACATTTTCATGTACCAATTTAATGATACATTTATATAACTTCATTATTCTTTTTATTTTAACATAATTGACTTATGCCGGCAAGGCAACACTCCACAGTCATATGAATTTACCATATATAAAATTTTTCATATGACATGCCTTGCGCGACACCACTCCCTATATAGGTTTTTTGACACATATTCCATAATGGTGACATTTTTTCCAAAGGCTACCATTCACCTTAACATTTTCATGTACCAATTTAATGATACATTTATATAACTTCATTATTCTTTTTATTTTAACATAATTGACTTATGCCGGCAAGGCAACACTCCACAGTCATATGAATTTACCATATATAAAATTTTTCATATGACATGCCTTGCGCGACACCACTCCCTATATAGGTTTTTTGACACATATTCCATAATGGTGACATTTTTTCCAAAGGCTACCATTCACCTTAACATTTTCATGTACCAATTTAATGATACATTTATATAACTTCATTATTCTTTTTATTTTAACATAATTGACTTATGCCGGCAAGGCAACACTCCACAGTCATATGAATTTACCATATATAAAATTTTTCATATGACATGCCTTGCGCGACACCACTCCCTATAAGGTTTTTTGACACATATTCCATAATGGTGACATTTTTTCCAAAGGCTACCATTCACCTTAACATTTTCATGTACCAATTTAATGATACATTTATATAACTTCATTATTCTTTTTATTTTAACATAATTGACTTATGCCGGCAAGGCAACACTCCACAGTCATATGAATTTACCATATATAAAATTTTTCATATGACATGCCTTGCGCGACACCACTCCCTATATAGGTTTTTTGACACATATTCCATAATGGTGACATTTTTTCCAAAGGCTACCATTCACCTTAACATTTTCATGTACCAATTTAATGATACATTTATATAACTTCATTATTCTTTTTATTTTAACATAATTGACTTATGCCGGCAAGGCAACACTCCACAGTCATATGAATTTACCATATATAAAATTTTTCATATGACATGCCTTGCGCGACACCACTCCCTATATAGGTTTTTTGACACATATTCCATAATGGCGACATTTTTTCCAATTATTACCATACACCTCAACTTTTTCATGTAGTATTTTAATAATAAATTAATTTAATATATTATAAGATTATAAATATATATATATATATATATATATATATATATATAGGTTAAATCATTTATAATTTTATATGCATACAATAATCATATACAATATATCAAAAATTCATAATCACAACTATTATAAATTAGATCCTCTTGGGTATTTTTTATATACTTTAGAAATGTCATTGTTATTATATTATTATCATATATAGGTTCAATAATGGTTTACTTACAATTTAATTATATATCTTGTAGAATAGTCTTCAATATTTGTGTTATATTTAAATACATATGTTCATCCACAAATTTCATTATCACGTATTATACAAAATTCCATTTTGTTTTTAAAGGGGCAAAGAATAGGAAAAGGTAAATTTAAGTATTGTGTATCTTTATTTGATTTCCATTCACCAATTCCATATTTTCGTATATATATATATATACATATATTTCAATATTGCCCAAATTATTGTATTTATATATATATTGTTCTATGTTATATGGTTTCCTCAAAATAAATATTGAAGTTTTAATTTAGGTATTGTGCATATATATATTTTTCATATATTCCATCCGTCAAGTCAATTCCATATATTCATATTTATATCAATATTGCCGTTAGTATTGAGCATATATATATTGTTCAATGTTAAAATGTTCTCCTCAATAATAATTGTAGGTTTAATTAAAGTATTGTGCATATATATTTTTTACATATGCCATCCGTGTCAATTCCATATTTTCACATATATATCAATATTGTCTTAAGTATTGAATATATATATATTGTTCAATGTTAAATGCTTCCCTCAATAATAATTGAAGTTTTAATTTAGGTATTGCATAAATATATTTTTCATATATTCCATCCGTCAATTCCATATTTTCATATATATATCAATATTGCCTTAAGTATTGAATATATATATATTGTTCAATGTTAAATGCTTTCCTCAATAATAATTGAAGTTTTAATTTAGGTATTGTGTATATATATTTTTCATATATTCCATCCGTCAATTCCATATTTTCATATATATATCAATATTGCCTTAAGTATTGAAAATACATATATTGTTCAATGTTAAATGCTTTCCTCAATAATAATTGAAGTTTTATTTTGGGTATTGTGTATATATATTTTTCATATATTCCATCCGTCAATTCCATATTTTCATATATATATCAATATTGCCTTAAGTATTGAATATATATATATTGTTCAATGTTAAATGCTTTCCTCAATAATAATTGAAGTTTTATTTTAGGTATTGTGTATATATATTTTTCATATATTCCATCCGTCAATTCCATATTTTCATATATATATCAATATTGCCTTAAGTATTGAATATATATATATTGTTCAATGTTAAATGCTTTCCTCAATAATAATTGAAGTTTTAATTTAGGTATTGTGTATATATATTTTTCATATATTCCATCCGTCAATTCCATATTTTCATATATATATCAATATTGCCTTAAGTATTGAAAATACATATATTGTTCAATGTTAAATGCTTTCCTCAATAATAATTGAAGTTTTATTTTGGGTATTGTGTATATATATTTTTCATATATTCCATCCGTCAATTCCATATTTTCATATATATATCAATATTGCCTTAAGTATTGAATATATATATATTGTTCAATGTTAAATGCTTTCCTCAATAATAATTGAAGTTTTAATTTAGGTATTGTGTATATATATTTTTCATATATTCCATCCGTCAATTCCATATTTTCATATATATATCAATATTGCCTTAAGTATTGAAAATACATATATTGTTCAATGTTAAATGCTTTCCTCAATAATAATTGAAGTTTTATTTTGGGTATTGTGTATATATATTTTTCATATATTCCATCCGTCAATTCCATATTTTCATATATATATCAATATTGCCTTAAGTATTGAATATATATATATTGTTCAATGTTAAATGCTTTCCTCAATAATAATTGAAGTTTTAATTTAGGTATTGTGTATATATAATTTTTATATATATATTCCATCCGTCAATTCCATATTTTCATATATATATCAATATTGCCTTAAGTATTGAAAATACATATATTGTTCAATGTTAAATGCTTTCCTCAATAATAATTGAAGTCTTTTTCTGGTATCACCATTTTTATATATTTTCGTTCATCCAATAATTTCATTATCTTGTATATAACTTAATGTTTAGTTTAAACATGTTTGTTTTCAATACTGCCCCTTCAGTATTGTATATATATTGATCATCAAATGATCAATTTTATTTATATGTTTGTGTTATTGAAACATATAAATCTTTAAAAGCAACGCAGACGAAACTTTCATACAGTAGGCAAAAACATATCACCAAAATATATATAACAATAAGATTGATAATATATTTTAAGCGAATGTATAACCCAATCATACGAATTATGTTCGTCTTCTCTTTCTTTTTATCGAATCATCAAGCAAAGGATAAGCTTCAGTGGATCGCAGTATGGCAGCTGCTCAACCACTTACAACACCTTGCCTGTTACAAAAGTCGTTTACAATTGATTCTAGGCTTTGTCATTGTATTAAATAATGTTTTAAAATATAACTAGCGCGGCATCAGGTGATCGGAGATCCTCCCAATTTACTATGTTATAAATAACATTGGCATCACATCCATTGTCGTTAATAAAATAAATTAAAAACTTTTAATGGTTTAGAAGCCATACAATGCAAATTGCCCCTTATTTATCATTGCAGTCCAGCACGGATACGACCTTAGAGGCGTTCAGGCATAATCCAACGGACGTAGCGTCATACCACTGTTCGCTCGAACAAGTATTGTGCCATTGGTCCGTACCTGCGGTTCCTCTCGTACTACGCAGGAATGCTGTCGCAACAACGTTTTGTCATTAGTAGGGTAAAACTAACCTGTCTCACGACGGTCTAAACCCAGCTCACGTTCCCTTGCATGGGTGAACAATCCAACGCTTGGTGAATTTTGCTTCACAATGATAGGAAGAGCCGACATCGAAGGATCAAAAAGCGACGTCGCTATGAACGCTTGGCCGCCACAAGCCAGTTATCCCTATGGTAACTTTTCTGACACCTCTTGTTAAAAACTCTTTAAACCAAAAGGATCGATAGGCCGAGCTTTTGCTGTCCCTGTGTGTACTGAACACCGAGATCAAGTCAGCATTTGCCCTTTTGCTCTATGTGTGGTTTCTGTCCGCACTGAGCTGGCCTTGGGACACCTCCGTTATTATTTGAGAGATGTACCGCCCCAGTCAAACTCCCTACCTGGCAATGTCCTTGAATTGGATCATACCTGAGTAATTGGAGTTATACCAAATTTTTAAATCAAGAATACATAAATGCATTCTCTCATTAAAGAATTTGTTTGCGATTATATAACAAACTCGTGATACTTTGATCAAGAAGCTTGCATCAAAACCCAATACCATAAGACATAATAATTATATCCGTATAATGGCTAGGAAATGATACACGTTCCATTTAATCAAGTAAGTAAGGAAACAATAAGAGTAGTGGTATTTCATTGTCGATACCAAACCGAAGTCTAATATCTCCCACTTATTCTACACCTCTTATGTCTCCTTACACTGCCAGATTAGAGTCAAGCTCAAAAGGGTCTTCTTTCCCCGCTAATTATTCCAAGCCCGTTCCCTTGGCTGTGGTTTCGCTAGATAGTAGATAGGGACAGAACGTCTACATTTGTTTAACGTGGCGTGTACCCCGTAGGGGTTTACTACCACGGTATTCGAAAATACAGCGAGCCGAAACAAAGCGTCGGACTAGCGCCCCTCTAAGACACTGCATGAGCAGTGCCCCTTCGGTACCAATTTGAATGCATGTTTGTCGTCCATGACATTCCCCCTTGGTGGGGAGCGAGGCCTATCTAAACCTCTGCTGGTCTATGGGTACAGCACCCGGTTGACACGCAACTCCACGCCGAGTGAAAACTCTCCCCGCATTTGGGTATCAAACACACAGCCACCACGATACTCCCCGAAGGGCCGCACCAACTAACCAGGACGGAACAAGTTCCGTGGGCTCCTGGTTACCCGTGGTACCAAATTACAGCTTTGGTCGGCTGTTCGTAGCAATTGCCACTCCCCAGTTTTGTTGACGACAAACACGGAATGGGTCGTCCATTGGGCGACTCACCCCAATTGGGGCTTGTCTTCCAGATTAAGCTCTGGCCGGCAATCCCAGTTTTGGCTAACGTCAGCCCGGCACTGGTCGGCCCTGTGTGGCTGCACTTCGCTCCATCCCTCGCCGCCGTCTAGCAAACACCGCCCGCGCAAACATCTCCAGGAGTCGTAGCCGCTCTGGTGTCTCCAGGACCCGGGAAAAGTCCCAACGGGTACCTTCTCTCCTGACACCAAGTCCGTCGAGGTCTCGCAGATCTGCATAGAGTGGGCAAGCAACTAGCACGTGCTGCCAGTCTTCATGCTCCGCACCGCATTGACATGCGGGCGTTGCACTCAGACTTCTCTGATGCAGAAATGCATTTAGCGACCCGTGGCCCGTCAGCAAGAATCCAGCGTGAAGACCGAATCCAAAGTCTCGCCGGCTGTAAACGAAGCATGCGTCCGGGATAAACTGATGAGTCGGTCGACCGTGCTCATCACCATCCCATCTCCGTTGCCACTCGGAGCACATGCCTTCGTCCAGCAACGCCTTCATCTGCCTCTGGTCTAGATTTGCCACATCTAGACCGAACAGCCAGTCACTATCCTCCAGCGGGTGGGCACGCTTGACCTTGAATCTGATTGCCAATTGCTTGGCAACCAAATCCAACGGCGGAGCTCCAGCAAGCACCTGCAGTGCCACGGTGGACACTGTACGGCATACCGGTAGGCATCCTAAGAGTATGACTCTTTGGCAGGAGATGAGGCGCCTCCTGGCCCCCGACTCTCCCCTGACCGCGGAATACCATACCGAGGCACCAAACAGTGCGCAAGGCACCATGAGTCCGGCATATATAGTGCGTCTGGCTCGGGGACTGAGGCCCCAGTCAACCCGTAGAACGCGACCTAATGCTCCGACGACTCCAGTCAGCTTATCCCGCAATCCTGCGATATGCGGCTGAAAGTTCAACCGTTCGCCGACTGTGATGCCAAGGTACCGGTACTTGACGACGTATGGTAGGCTTGCTCCTGCAAACCGTACCACGGGCGGCCTGGAAACGGCAAAACGCCCCTTCAGCATCATCATTGCCGTCTTGCTGGTTGAGATCGACACTCCGACCTCGGCTCCCCAAGCTCCCACGACGGACATCAGCTCAGCTGCTCGACGCTCCAGTTCAGCTCTCGACCTTCCCTCGACAAGAACCAGCAGGTCATCGGCGTATGCACTAAATGTGCACAAGGGCTCCAGGCGTTGGAGCAGGACATCCATCATGGTGTTCCAGATGAACGGCCCACTGATGGATCCCTGGGGGCACCCTCGTGTGACCTCCACCTCGACTTCGCCACATCTGCTGGTCATCCTGGCTTTCCTGCCACAGAAGAAGCTTCTCCACAAGCTAGCTTCCTTGCATCCCGCATCGATCAAGCGGCGCATCGCGGCGCTCCACTCGATGTTGTCAAAGGCGCCCTTAAAGTCCACGAAAAGACCAAGTACGTATACCGCCTGGCTGGCGGCAACGCTGGTCATTACGTGCTTCCAGGCGTCCTCGACACAGCGTCCAGGTCGAAAGCCAAATTGCCATCTATTTCCATCAGGAAGCACCTCCTTCATTCGATCCACCATGATCCCCTCAAGCACTTTGCCAAACACTGGCAACAGGCAGATGCCCCGATAGGAAGCTGGATCGCTCCTATCCTTGTCGGGGCCCTTGAGGAGCGCAACCACACGCGGGCACTTCCACTCAAGGGGAAAGTATCCTTCTGCCAGGCAGCGGGAATACAACGCTGTCAGGTGCTCGGGGATGGCACGCCATACCGCCTTGCAGATCCCACCTGTAATGCCGTCAAGCCCGGGAGAGCGCCTGCTCTTCAACCGAGCGACGCATACTCCAACCTCGAAAGCTTCGAGCGCTGGAGCAGCTTCGTCCGGAATGACGATGTCTTCACTCGACTCCGCAACTGGAAAAAAGCTGTGGAGGAGGAGACTCGCGCAGTCGTGCCATGTTACGACCAGCCCGTCATCCGAACGAAGGCACCTCAAATCGGTAGACCGCTTTCGTCCCCGGCATATCCGGTAGACGTGCCCCCACGGATCGTCTCTGTGGTCTCCAACGAAGCGTCGCCAGTTTTCCTCCTTCGTCTTCAGGATGAGCGTCTTGAACTCGCGGACGGCTGTCCGCAGATGAGCTGCAAGATACGGTGCAGATTCATGACCTCTGCGCCGTGCATCCTGGAGCCTCCGCCTCAGTCTCCTGACCTCCCGGCGTTTGGTACTCAGTTCGGCAGTCCACCATTTAACTTTTCCCTGGGCTCTCGACGGTCTGCGGCCTAACACTCTGTCGCACACAGACTGTACGGCAAGGCGTAGGGCAGACACCGCGGTATCCAACGGCAACATCCTAATATCCTCCTGGGAAAGGTGCTCCTCGATTTCCTCTACCAGCTCCGAGTCGAACAATCGCCAATTAGCATTCGCGAGCTTCCAGGACGGCACAGGAGCATAGCTCTCAACTGCATTTGCTGGGGATGGCGAAGTCACAACAGTAATCATGTTGTGGTCGCTCAAATCCCACTCGTCCACACTCCAGTCATACGCGGCCCACGTAGACGCTGCTTCGTTCACGATTGTTACGTCGATATCGCTCTGTCCTCTTCGATTATCGAACGTGTACACCTCGCTGACTTGATTTAGCACGCTGGCACGACTTCCGAGTATCCACTCATCTAGCTGTTCGCCTCTTCTGTAGTTCAGCTGGCCACGAAAGAATTCGTGACGTTTGCTGAACCACAAGGGAGACACAGCGTTTGCGTCCAGGCTAAAAATGACCGGTGTACTGCTCGCCAGTAGCAGTATGGCATCCATATAGCTTAGTATCCTCGTCAAGTCAGCATGAGCATGGCAGTATATGGAGGTCAAGTAAACTGTGCCATGTTTACCTGTGACCCTCACACATACTCCAGCCTCGGTGGTCAGCGACTCCACTGGTAGGCAGATGGCATCTGGGTCGTCGATGATGACAGCAGCGCTCTTTTTCCTGTCCTCGACAGTGTGGCTTCCGAAAACGCGCATCCCGGCTGGGAAGCCCGTCATCCTTCCACCGACGTCCACATAAGGCTCCTGCAGCAGCGCAAAGGAGTGGCCGTGGTCACGCATACGTACACCGATATCGATGCACGCAGCGCGGCCGCGGCCACAGTTGGCTTGGATGAAGCTAAACATTAATGTTTAGCTTGCACCCTCGCCAACACTGCGCCATAAATCGGGCAAGACCCCGAAAGCATATAATGCCCCGATGGTAGCCCCTTAAAGCGGCAATTCCGGCAGTCCACCGGATTAGCGCACTTGGCTGCGATATGCCCCATCTGTCCACACTGTCGGCATACGTCCTGTTTGAGGCGGCACTCCGACACCTTGTGGTCGAAGCCGACACACCTATGGCAAGCATAGGTGCGGACGAGGGACCGGCATCGGTACGAAAACCACTTGATATAGACCCGTCCGGTCTTTTCAAGTGTCGCCAGGGCCCTCTCGTCAACTTCTAGCGTCAGATTAACGCTGGCGCCATCAGTGACGGACCACGGCTTCGACTCAAGGTGAACCGCCTTGTTGAACGCCGCTGCTGTCATCTCCTCCTTAAAATTGTTTATGTAGAGTTCCTCCATAAACACCTCCGGCAAGATGGATGTGTCCACATCAAACACCGTAATTCTCGGCTTTAGCCCCTTGTTCGCTTGGACGCTGAGTCCAACCTCCGCAAATTTGTTGCTTGCCATCACCTTAGTGAGCTCGCCCTTCGACGGTGTGCGGATCACTGCACCTCCTCGCCTGAGCTCTCGCACCTCGTGCACCCGCACTCCAAGGGTGGGTGCGACCTCCTCCATAATCCGTTTGGCTACGGCCTTGCCGGACTCGCTCGGGTCCCGACTCGTGACCACCGCGGACCACGTCTCAACTGGCTTGTTGATCCGTGGGGCGGCGATCGGCACTCCTGGGACGGGGACAGCGGTACGGGCAACATGGTGGGCAGCATGGTGGGCAGCATGGTGGGCAACATGGGCGACGTTGTGGGCAGCAGCTGGGGTGGGGGCGGCAAACTGCTCTCCGGGCAGTCTGCTTGAGAGGCTCTCAAGCAGAGCGTTCCGCACCGCCAGCGACATGGACAGCTCCTCCAGTCGCTGCATGGCGGTTGAAACCTCGCGTGCAGCCTGCGGTTCAACTCCCACCAAGGCAAGGCGGATCATATTACCAGCCGCCGAGAGCTCCGCGATGATCGCCGGGGTCCCTTCAGCCGCAATCCTCCAAGCTGGGGTTCTCGCGGGCGGGGGGGCGGCAGGGGCAGCGGCAGCGGCTCCGCGGTCCTCTTTCTCAACGGCAGCGGCAGCTGCTCTTTTTGGAGCCGCTCTTGCGGCGGGCCTTGCAAACTCCTCCGAGCTTTCCAGCGCCTGCCTCTTCGCGTCGACGGGCACGCAAGGGGGGGACAACGTGGCGCGGCCCTTCCCCTTCTTCGCCTTCTTCTTACAGCCGGCGGCGACGCTGGCGACCGACTCGGCACTCGACTCCGTGCCGGTCACGCTACTGGCGTCCATTTTGGTGGCGCCCTCCGTCGGATAGCTTGCGCTTTTTCCCGGACCCGAACCGCTTAGCAGATCCACAAACCGCACTGCTTTAAAAAATCGTTCCACTGCTTCGCACTGCTTTGCACTGTACACACTGCTTAGTAAGCAGTTAACTGTTTTGAACTGCTTTTAGCACAAGCAGTTTTATTGCACTTTACCGCAATTTTTCGCAGGTTTTACCGCTATTGTTTTATTGCTTTGTTTTTCTCAAAAATGAACACCTGCGCCTTGGCTTATGTTCGCACACAGAAAAAACTCCGCAACACGTCTGCTCGCGACGAACGTCTGGAACAAACTGAGTAGATAGGGACAGTAGGAATCTCGTTAATCCATTCATGCGCGTCACTAATTAGATGACGAGGCATTTGGCTACCTTAAGAGAGTCATAGTTACTCCCGCCGTTGACCCGCGCTTACTTGAATTTCTTCACTTTGACATTCAGAGCACTGGGCAGAAATCACATTGTGTCAACACCCGCTAGGGCCATCACAATGCTTTGTTTTAATTAGACAGTCGGATTCCCCAAGTCCGTGCCAGTTCTGAATTGATTGTTAATTGATAATCGTTATAATTTAAAAGAACTAATTGGTTGCCCAACTAGTATTCTTAAAAATTTTAGCAAGAAAGTTCCACAATTGGCTACGTAACTAAACTATCCGGGGAACAAGAAACTACCATAAATGATAGAAACTTTATTTACCCAGAACGAGCACATAAACCATGTTATTGTTTCCCAATCAAGCCCGACTATCTCAATCTTCAGAGCCAATCCTTATCCCGAAGTTACGGATCTAATTTGCCGACTTCCCTTACCTACATTATTCTATCGACTAGAGACTCTTCACCTTGGAGACCAGCTGCGGATATTGGTACGGCCTGTTGAGAAGTTTGCGTGTCCCCACCATAAATTTTCAAGGTCCGAGGAGAAAATATCGACACAACAGTATATGTCATGCTCTTCTAGCCCATCTACCATATCTCTCTGCGAAAGACTTCCATGGTAGTACGGCTATAAAACAGAAAAGAAAACTCTTCCGATATCTCTCGACGGCTTCTTTATGGTCGTTCCTGTTGCCAGGATGAGCACGAGGCCCATATTTAATAACAAACGGATACTCAACAGGTTACGGAATTGGAACCGTATTCCCTTTCGTTCAAAATTATTCAAGTGTATAAAAATCGGTTAGATGACAAATATATTTAGATTTTTCTTTACTTGAAAATTTTCGGCTTTCGCCTTGAACTTAGGACCGACTAACTCGTGATCAACCACTGTTCACACGAAACCCTTCTCCACTTCAGTCCTCCAAGGTCTCATTCGATTATTTGCTACTACCACCAAGATCTGTACCAATAGCGGCTCCATGCAGGCTTACGCCAAACACTTCTATGCACACCATTGTACCTTCCTACTCACTAAAGTTTCAAAATTTATATTACAAGTAATATAAACCATCTACTTTAGCGGTAATGTATAGGTATACAACTTAAGCGCCATCCATTTTAAGGGCTAGTTGCTTCGGCAGGTGAGTTGTTACACACTCCTTAGCGGATTTCGACTTCCATGATCACCGTCCTGCTGTTTTAAGCAACCAACGCCTTTCATGGTTTCTGTATGAGTTGTTAATTTGGGCACCGTAACATTACGTTTGGTTCATCCCACAGCGCCAGTTCTGCTTACCAAAAGTGGCCCACTGGGCACATTATATCATAACCTTAAACTTCATATCAAGAAAGTTAAGGTTCTTACCCATTTAAAAGTTTGAGAATAGGTTAAGATCGTTTCGACCCTAAGGCCTCTAATCATTCGCTTTACCAGATAAGATTATTTTATACAACAGTTAAATGCACCAGCTATCCTGAGGGAAACTTCGGAAGGAACCAGCTACTAGATGGTTCGATTGGTCTTTCGCCCCTATACTCAATTCTGACAATCGATTTGCACGTCAGAACTGTTTCGGTCTTCCATCAGGGTTTCCCCTGACTTCAACCTGATCA
>JAEIGF010000255.1:410000-413496 GCA_018903485.1 Drosophila littoralis | reverse complement strand
GCCGCCGGAGCGAGTGGGGATGAAAGCAGCCAGATCCGCGGCCTTGTGTATCCATGGCCCTGTTGGATATTCAGCATTCTTCAATTATCTTTCCGTTTGCCTTACTACTAGCGCATCAGCGGTGGGCAGTTAGGTATTTGCATCCTGGCTTCAGTGGCGCCATCTGTTTGTCGCTCCTTGTGCCTGCGTTTGTGTGCTATTTTTGAGCACTAGTGCTCAGCTGTGTAGCATCGCTAGCTTGTAGCAGCTGATCGTCGTCTGCATGACTTTCACAATTCACAGCGGGATTGGAAGGCTTTTCCGCACCGCGTCTTTCACTCTCTGTGTGTCCTGTGTGTATGTGTGTATGTTGTCCCTGTGTGTATGTGTGTATGTGTGTCCTGTGTGTATGTGTGTATGTGTGTCCTGTGTGTATGTGTGTCCTGTGTGTATGTGTGTCCTGTGTGTCCTGTGTGTATGTGTTTCCTGTGTGTCCTGTGTGTATGTGTGTATGTGTGTCCTGTGTGTATGTGTGTATGTGTGTCCTGTGTGTATGTGTGTATGTGTGTCTGTGTGTATGTGTGTATTTTATATGTCCTGTGTGTGTATATCATGTGCATGCGTTATGCTGCGTATGCGTAATCCGCGTATTATTATGCGTGTCTACATGCGTATGCGTATATATGCGTCTGCGTATGTGCATGTATGTGATGTGTATGCATGTGCGTATGCTGTATGCATGTGTATGCGTAATGCGTATGCGTATGCGTAGATGCGTATGCGTATGCGTATGCGTAATGCGTGTGTGTATGCGCATGCGTAATGCGTAATGCATGTGCGTAATGCGTATGCGTATGTGTATGTGTAATGCGTAATGCGTATGTGTGTGTGCGTAATGCGTATGCGTATGCGTATGCGTATGTATGCGTATGCGTAATGCGTATGCGTAATGCGTATGCGTATGCGTATATGCGTATGCGTATGCGTATGCGTATGCGTATGCGTATGCGTGTATGTGTGTATGCGTGCGTATGCGTATGCGTATGCGTATGCGTATGCGTAATGCGTAATGCGTATGCGTCTGCGTCTGTGCGTCTGCGTCTGCGTCTGCGTCTGCGTCTGCGTCTGCGTCTGCGTCTGCGTCTGCGTCTGCGTCTGCGTCTGCGTCTGCGTCTGCGTCTGCGTCTGCGTCTGCGTCTGCGTCTGCGTCTGCGTCTGCGTCTGCGTCTGCGTCTGCGTCTGCGTCTGCGTCTGCGTCTGCGTATGCGTCTGCGTCTGCGTATGCGTCTGCGTCTGCGTCTGCGTCTGCGTCTGCGTTGCGTCTGTCGTCTGCGTCTGCGTATGCGTCGTGTCTGCGTCTGCGTCTGCGTCTGCGTCTGCGTCTGTATGCGTCTGCGTCTGCGTATGCGTCTGCGTCTGCGTATATGCGTCTGCGTATGTATCTGCGTCTGCGTCTGCGTATGCGTCTGCGTCTGCGTATGCGTATGCGTCTGCGTCTGCGTCTGCGTCTGCGTCTGCATGTGTGCGTCTGCGTCTGCGTCTGCGTCTGCGTATGCGTATGCGTATGCGTATGCGTATGCGTATGTATGTGCGTATGTGTGTGTATGTGTATGCGTATGCGTATGCGTATGCGTATGCGTATGCGTATGCGTATGCGTATGCGTATGCGTATGCGTATGCGTATGCGTATGCGTATGCGTATGCGTATGCGTATGCGTATGCGTATGCGTATGCGTATGCGTATGCGTATGCGTATGCGTATGCGTATGCGTAATGTATGCGTAATGCGTATGCGTGCGTAATGCGTATGCGTATGCGTATGCGTAATACGTATGTGTGTATGCGTATGTGCGTATGCGTATGCGTATGCGTATGCGTATGCGTATGCGTATGCGTATGCGTATGCGTAATGTATGCGTATGCGTGCGTATGCGTATGCGTATGTGTGCGTAATGTATGTGCGTATGCGTAATGCGTATGCGTATGCGTGTGCGTATGCGTATGTATGCGTAATGCGTATGCGTATGCGTAATGCGTATGCGTATGCGTATGCGTATGCGTGCGTAATGCGTATGCGTAATGCGTATGCGTAATGCGTATGCGTATGCGTATGCGTAGTATGCGTATGCGTATGTATGCGTATGCGTATGCGTATGCGTATGTATGCGTATGCGTATGCGTAATGCGTATGCGTATGTGTGTATGTATGCGTATGCGTATGCGTATGTATGCGTAATGCGTATGCGTAATGCGTATATGCGTATGCGTGTGCGTATGCGTATGCGTATGCGTGTGTATGTGCGTATGCGTATGCGTATGCGTATGCGTATGCGTATGTGTCTGCGTGTGCGTATGCGTATGCGTAATGCGTATGCGTGTGTGCGTGTATGCGTATGCGTCTGCGTAATGCGTCTGCGTCTGCGTATGCGTATGCGTATGCGTCATGCGTATGCGTCTGCGTCTGCGTAATGCGTATGATGCGTATGCGTATGCGTAATGCGTATGCGTGTATGTGTAATGCGTCTGCGTATGCGTATGCGTATGTCTGCGTCTGCGTCTGCGTCTGCGTATGCGTCTGCGTCTGTATGCGTCTGCGTATGTCTGCGTATGCGTAATGCGTATGCGTATGCGTCTGCGTCTGCGTCTGTCTGCGTGTCTGCGTATGCGTGTGTGCGTATGCGTATGCGTATGCGTAATGCGTATGCGTATGCGTATGCGTATGTATCGCGTGCGTATGCGTATGCGTATGCGTGTGCGTATGTGTGTATGTGCGTAATGCGTATGTATGTCTATGCGTATGCGTGTATATGCGTATGCGTATGCGTATGCGTCTGCGTCTGCGTCTGCGTATGCGTAATTGTATGCGTCTGCGTATGCGTATGCGTATGCGTAATATGCGTCTGCGTATGCGTATGCGTCTGCGTATGCGTATGTGCGTATGCGTAATGTGTGTATGCGTATGCGTAATGCGTATGCGTATGCGTAAATGCGTATGCGTCTGCGTAATGCGTAATGCGTCTGTGTATGCGTCTGCGTATGCGTATGCGTATGCGTATGCGTCTGCGTGTATATGCGTATGCGTATGCGTATGCGTATGCGTATGCGTCTGTATGCGTAATGCGTATGCGTATGCGTCATGCGTCTGCATGTGTATGTCTGCGTATGCGTATGCGTATGCGTATGTCTAATGCGTCTGCGTCTGCGTCTGCGTATGCGTATGCGTATGCGTGTCTGCGTCTGCGTATGCGTCTGCGTAATGCGTATGTATGCGTATGCGTATGCGTAATGCGTATGCGTGCGTATGCGTATGCGTATGCGTAATGCGTATGCGTATGCGTATGCGTATGCGTATGCGTATGCGTCGTATGCGTATGCGTATGTGTGTATGCGTATGCGTATGCGTATGCGTATGCGTAATGCGTATGCGTATGCGTAATGCGTGTGCGTATGCGTATGCGTATGCATATGTATGCGTATGCGTATGCGTATGCGTATGCGTATGCGTATGCGTATGCGT